>JAAMPC010000546.1:0-23116 GCA_016771965.1 Brassica carinata | reverse complement strand
ATAATCAAACAAATAATTATTTGTTTTTTGAAAATTAATAATTATTTGTTTTTTGAAAATTAATAATTATTTGTTTTTTGAAAATTAATAATTATTTGTTTTTTGAAAATTAATAATTATTTGTTTTTTGAAAATTAATAATTATTTGTTTTTTGAAAATTAATAATTATTTGTTTTTTTTTGAAAATTAATAATTATTTGTTAGAGTAACCAGTAGTAATATTTATATGGTTACTGGCTAAGTTTGATTATTTTTGGGGCTTCGAAAATCATAATACCCTTTGCAACCTTTTCTTCACGTTTTAAATATTGTCAATTTGTCACAAAATTAATTATCAGGATTGATTTCTTATTCTAGAGTTATTTTCTGTAGTTTTCCGTTTACCATAGTCGGACACAAGTTACTAAACGATCAAACAAACAAACAGTAAGAAAAATATATATTTTAAATTGATAATCGGTAACAAGAACAATAAACTAGGTGAAGGGTGAAAATACATACAACCTTTTTTTTCGACAACCGAAGGTTATTAGACTTTAACTTTATGCATTCTTTTTTTTTGTTATTTGATGATGGCGGTGAAGGTAAAACGGTTAACGCTAATACTCCACTGGTCGCCGCTGCGATTGCTCCCACAATAAATGCTGGTAGGTTTCCACCGCCAAATAAGGCGTCGAAAGGTCCTCCTCCCAGTGATACTATCATTTGTGGTATCACAATCGCCACATTTAAAATTCCTAAAGAAAATCATGTAAACAAAATTATTATTTAGTTATTTATGTTAGAAATGAAACCATTTTTTCAACGTTTATGCTACTAAATGAAATTAATGAATGTTTAAAAGATACTGAACTAATAACATAAAGATGTCAATTTAGTATCACTAAGTTAATAAATCCCACGAAATTCAATGATATTGATAAATCTAAACTTTTAGTTGTTATATCTACACAATGTTTAGAAAAAAGTTACATGTGTTCAGAAAAAAAGGTAACATTAGAAAATTTGACTCCCTTATTTTTCTTGGCAAAAAAAAGGAAAAACTAATTTCAATCAGATATGAATAAAGTTGGAAACAAATCTCTCAATTAATGTATTCAATTCAAACCTTTGTACATACCTAATGGTAACTAACTGGCCATACATATTGGCAGACAATTGGATTTCTAAATTAATGGGAATTTTTAAATATATATTATAAATTAAGGTTAAAATTTACCTTGGCCGGCGCCGGAGCTGCTTGAAATTGTGGAGGAGGCTAGTGCAAACGGAATACTGAAAGTAATCTGTAAAAAAATAAAAGATGTGGTTAATATTATATTTAGACAAAATATTAAAATGTAATAAAACACAATAAAAGACAAAAGCTGAAATACTTACAGCTAATGGGATACCAAGAACAGCAAAGAGACTCAACGCTCCAGCTCTAATACCAGGTGACGGTTCGGCATAAGGACCGGCGGTTTTCCGGTAATCCGCCGCCAACTTTGTAACAAGAACCGTCATAATTAACCAAACCAATGGCGAGTATAAAATTCACAATCCCCCAAAGCCGTTTAGCACCACCCACTTTCCGACCAATCCACTCAACACCAAGTGACATGAAACCAACAACAATAGAGTTAAACATAAGTCCCAACGCACCAGAGTGTACTCCTTGGTTGTACAGTTTCTTCATCCTATCGTCTCCTTCTGAACTTCCACCGTACACCTCACGACCCATCCAATCAGTGTCGAGAAAAAGAAACGGGAACCATGCGATCCAGTTAAGGGCCGTGACGATGAAAAGCATCCACATGGGACGTTCCATTACGTTCCAAAGGAAGGATCATCACTCACAGTCTTCTCCTCGTCGGGGTTCACCGGCGGGGGAGACCATTGCTTGTCTTTAACGTACCAAAGAGACGTGACGGTGACGATGAGGAGGAGTATTATAGACAAGAGGAAGCAGCTTTTGAGATTAGCACAATAGGTATCGCAAGCGTTTGTCATCGCGAACGGGAACATTATGTGTAGGTTCGTATAAGAACCAGCGGCGTATCCCAAAACGTTTCTAACCGCCATAAAGAAAGAGTAAAACGCGTTTGCGGCTCGCGTTCTTTTAGCGTCTACTGCGGCTAAGTCGGCCAAGAAAGCACGACAAGGTCCTTGGAGAGTGTCCCTGGCCACGTCGAGGATACATAACCCGAGAGCGAAGATCGCTATGGCTCGTATCTTTTCTCTCTGTTTTTTTTTTTGGAACTGAAGATTGTGTTTTTGTTATGTTGGAGACGAGAGCATGGTGTCGTATTTATAGTGAAATGGGAAGGAGTGAAATTTTTTAATTATTAATAAGACTTGGAGTTGATTTCTTACTGGACAAGTAAGAAATTAATTAGCATCAAGTGGATCAGATGTAGTTCAATTTCTTTGACACTTTTTTTTTTCTTTTTAAAATTAGAAAGTTCGGAAATTTAATAATCTCAGATTCTCAATACATTTTACCCAACTACTTTTTTAATGATAGTCATTGGTACAATAAAATTAAAACAATACAATTAAGTTCGACTTAGGCCTAGTTCGACTACAAATAATTAAGAGAGAAATTATTGTCAACTAAAAACCATCAAATAATCTTTTGCGATTATTATTTTTGTTTAGTATTTAAAAAACGGAAAATTACCATTAAATAATTTTTTTTGTGTTATTATCTTATTATATTTATATTATTAATTATGATAGATTTTAACACATGTCATCTTTTTAAATTTTTAATTGTCATGTGTCATCGTCATGTTAATTAGTAACTTTGAATAACCAAGCTTTATATAATAAGATTGGTAGTTAATTAATTTTGAATGACAAATCGAAAACGGTTAAAACTATTATGCCTAAGAGAAATTTACATAAAATTGTACGCACAAAATCTCAAATAAATCAATTCATAAATTATAAAATTTTAAACAAAATTTCTTATTCGATATAATACAATTTTATAACATATAATATCTAACAAAACTAATATACTAATTCATATCCAACTTAGTTTATAACTCAAAAATCCGTGCTTTTCGAAGAGGTCAAAATCTAGGATGACTCAAAACTAAGTCAATATTATATCTAGAAGTTCAGGAAATATTATAAAAACTGAAAACGATGGAAAAAATAGTCTACGAGTTCAAAGTTGCATACGTTACTAGCAAAAAACAAAAACAAAAATATAAAAATTTCTGCTACAACACTCAAACATAACATCATAACTGCACTAATAGACAACATAAAATTAAAAGACAAGCTCATGTAATCGAACTGCAAGTTCTCCTCCTAGTACTACTCACTCTGTTTACAAATCCTTTTCACAAACGATATGGATTCTAACAGCGTAAACAAAACCCTCTTTGCGTTTAAGCTCACACAATATGCCATCTCCTTTCTTCAACTTGTTCCTCTTGCATATGCGGTTCCATTTCTTGATACACACGCGATGATCCTTCCACTCTGTTGCCTTGGCTTTTAGCTTTCCGTCCTTGTGATAGTCAGTGTAGTAAACCAACTTCTTGAACTTTAAGTCATAGTCTTTCACTAGTTGTGCACTAACCAACTGCAGTCACAAAGCAAAAAAAAAAAACGTCAATATAATTAAGCAAATTCAATTTTAAAAGTTTTATATATTGCGATTCTTACCAGCTCATATGGCCTATTCTTCACGTTTGTCTCAAAGAACACATTCTTTGGATCAACCAAATATTTCTCTGGGTCTTTGATCTTCTTGATCGTTACTGAAACATTTGTATATAAGCATCACATTAACTAATGACCAATACTAGAGTAAAAAGTAATTAAATTAAGCTTAACTAGAGTTAACCTCTCTCCCTCTTCTTTTTTGGCTGTGCCACATTATTAGAACTCTCACTAAATGCATTCAACTGATCAGAAGCTTCAGTATCATCACTTTCACTGTCTTCATTCGCTTCAGTATAATCACTGTCACTGTCTTCATTAGAAGACCCCACAACTTTCTTTCTTCTTTCCTGGAAAAAATCCCAACAAACAAGAGTGGCTTGTGTTTGTCCATTTCAAGCAAATCACATACAACAACCAAAGTACTAATTAATGAAAAGAGTTAAACCTTTGTTTCGGCTTCCCGTGGTTGTTTTAGCCACAGTGGACTCAGAACATGTCTCAGCCTCAGCCTCTTCAGACTCATCCTCAACTTCTACCACTTGCGACTTCCCTGAAAAAATTAATCACAAAATAAGAAAACAGCTTTGTGTGTATAAAGCAGAACAATGTGTTAAAACTTGACCTTTGTTCTTGCTGATTGTATTGGCCACCTCGGATTTGGAATTAGTGTCTGAGTCTGTGCTGCTTAAAGACACAACACTGTCTTCTTTGACCTCTTCAACTTCAGTGACTGCTCTCATCTCCTTACATCCACCAAGGCCGTAGATGCTGACCTCGAAAACGTTGGCTCCGTTATAAACAAAGGTCAGAAAGTCTCCGTCCGTAAGAGAGTTGTCCGTAACAAATTTGTTCCATCCTTTTCCAAAATGCACCTCATCTCTCTTCCTCTTCATCTCAACTTTCCAAAAACACCCACCAGTTCCTTGGAGAATGGCTGTTTTGGGTAAAGTTCTTGGCAGCTCATCGTTGTAGGAAATGGGAATCATCTGGAGAACACAAAAAATGTTTAGCAAAAAAAAAAAGGGTTAACTTAATGAGATAAACAAAAACACACACACACACACACACACACAGATATAGACTTCCTAAACCAATTTAGAAGTAAACCCTCTCTTTGTAACAGAGGGTATCCACAAACAGAAGTTTTTTGAACCTTTAATTAGGCAGATAAAATCATATATATATATGGGCCTAATAATGGTAAGCAGAGTTACGAGCTTCAACAGTAAGACATGGTAGCCAAGGAACAAATCTGCGTAAAACTATCATATTCAAGCAAATCAACTCTCTGGTACCAAAGTCCATGAACAAAAACTGATTTATATGTACACATAACATCTTTTACTTTCTCCAAAAGTAAAAGTGAAACAACTTTTTACTACTCAAAACAGAGGAAAGCAAAGAGTAAGAAACAGAAAGCTTCAAAGGAAGATCAATATTCCAAGGTAGTTGCAGTCAAAGAAACCAAAACTATAGTAAAGCTAAGAGAGATCAAACATGTTACCATGAAATCTGAGCTGTGATGGGAGATGAAAACTTTAAAGAAACGTGGAGGAGTATCGTCTTCAGCCATTGTTGGAGGATGCTAGTACCGTGTGAGTGAGAGAAGACAGATTGAAAGAGAGATGAGAACAGAGAGAGAGAGAGAGAGAGAACAGTTTGATACCAAAACAGTTTTCAAAAGAGACCCATAAGTCTTGATATATTACGGTCAAAGAAAGTACTTGTGTGTGTATCTCTTTTCATCAGTTGATAACGTTACAATCAAACTGTACTTCCATCTCTTTCCTTTTTCTTTTGCTTAACCAGATAAGTTAGTTTAGTTAGGGACTTATTTGGTTTCACTTTCTTATGCATGTAGGTGAGATTTGTGTCGTGTCTTGTCTTAGTTTGGTCAAAGAAATAAACTTTCCAAATTTGTTTTCGTTCGTACAGATACAACCCAAGTTACCCAACATACTACTATCCTACTTTTATCTCTTCTCTCTGTTATTTTTTCAATTTAAAATCAACTTTTTGCAGCTGCATGCCTAAGATGTATGCAAGTGCTTTTAGTATATTTATATCGATTCTTTCCCATATATTGATGAACCATGTCAGAAGACTTGCCACATTTTAAGAATGTTTCAGCTTCTAATTATATAATATCTTCTTTTTTTTTGAGCAACAATTATATAATATCTTTATTGATTTTTTTTAGATATTTTTTTTTTGATACAAGATTTTCATCTTCTAATAAAGGCAATCACTGATGCCATTCTCCAAAACTATATATCTTTTAACCTTGAACTTGTAATGATGATGATGGTTCATACGGGAGCTACGTGGGAGAAAAGGCCAACCTCAAGCCTCAAAAGCCTAATAGATTTGCTAATGAAACATTAAGTGACTCCTCCATTAGCTAATACATTATATATTATGTTCTTATCTCAAAATATTGATCAGCAAGTTGGAGACATGATTGAATATGCGTGTAAAATGCCTTTCACATTGATGTTTAAAGACCGAATCTTCAAAAGCTCTGTTTACATGCTCTGTTTTTTTTGTTCTTAAAACAAAACAGTTACAGCCATTGTAAAAATGATTTTTTTATTTGCATTAATTTGACATTCATTCAGAAAAAGACTAAATCCTTAACTATAATCACTTTATTCCTCCTCTCAGACAAATCAAATCACATGTATGTTTCTTCTCCTACTCGTGAAGATTAACTATTGCGCGCACACACACATCATACAAACATATTACATACAAGAATTAATAAAGAAATTTTTTGGAAGAATCAAGAGGATAAGCTGGCCTCAAAGCTAGTAGTGGAGGTCTCTTGAAAAATGGATCCTTCTTCAACATGCCACTTGAGAATCTCTCTCGCATACCTCAATGCATTGTCCACAGAATCACTCTCCAAACTCACTTGAGAAACAAACAGCTTAGGCTTAAAGTTCCTTCTACGCATCGAAAGCGAGTCATACAGCCTCTTGAACTGAAACCCTATGTAGTGGAAAGCACGCTGAGCCATCGGAGGGTTGTGTCTACTCGTCTGGTTTTGGCTGATCAACGGGTTGAAGTCTTCGAACCACTCACAGTTTCTTAGAGGAACCTCCTCGATTTTGTCTTCTAAGAGATCAAATTTGGTTAGAAGCAGGAGGAACCTTTTGTTAGCTAGGCTCGGGTGAGTCACCATGCTCTCAAAGAGCTGCTTGTTTGCAATCATCTTGTTCACAAGAACCCCGTCAACATCTTCTATGTACTCTCCGTAATCTGTTAGTGAGACACAGAATATCACCAAGTCAGCGTCTTCAAACATTTCCAGCCATTTCCAGTTTTCTCCAAGGCTTCTGTGATTTAACCGGATGAGTTGGTACCTAAAACAGAGGGATAGAGAGTAAGTACCAACGGTTTCTCGTATGCTGGGATTTTGAACCGAACCGAACCCGCCAAACCGAAGTTTTCGGTTAGTTTGGGTAGGAATTTGGTTTGATTCGACCGCTTTTTTTTTAAAAAAAATCGGTTTTCGGTTCGGAAATCTGTTACTTTGATTTTCTTTAAAAAAAATAGCCAAACCATACCGAAAACTAGAACCGAACTTACCAAATTTCTAACTGAACTAACCAAATTTCAAACCAAACTAACCGAAATTAACCAAACTCATCTGAAATTTTAACAGAATGAAACATGAAACCAAATATACTGAAATCAAAAACTTCGGTAGGATTTTCAAAAACCGAACTAACCGAATACCAAACTAAAATTTATTTTAGGTTAATTCGGTAAGATTTGTGTTGAACTGAACTACCCGAACTATCCGAACCAGCAGGCCTAGTCAAAACTCAACGCAAGGAAAAAGAATAGAACTAACTTCATCTTTGGATCGTGGTGATAATCATCCTCAAGAGAGCCTTCTTGAGTGGTTAATGGGAACGAGAAGTCCACACAAGAAAGTCCTTCCGTAGACGACAGTCCTTCAGCTTTCAATATATCCATATCAGAAGGATCGTATTCTGATCTCGAGATCTCAAGAATCTGTTCAGTAGAAACAAGGTTAGTCCTCTTAACAAGTTTAGGTTGCAGAACAAAGAAAGCATTTGAAATGCAAAAAATCTTACTCGTCCAAGAAAATAAACAGCGTTTCTAGGAAGTGTATGGCGAAGTCTCTTGTATGTAGCTTGAATGGATGGTACTCTCCATAGATCTGCAACGGTTTGTGCATTCTCACGGCTTGATGCTGGAAAGATCTTGAGGTTTCCTTCTTCCTTTTCTTTCAGAAGCCAATCTGAAAAATGCTTAAGCCTCGGACTCATTGAGCTAACTGTTTTAGAACTTGTCTCACCTTCTGTATCATTAGCCTGGTTAGTGTTCATCTCTTCTTCGTGTGCCTCAAGGACCGTAGCAAGATAAGCGTAGAGGTTTGTTTGGATTATGAACTTGATTCTCTCACGCTCGTGTTTAGTGAATGGGACTTCATAGAGACACCTTGCCTGAAATCAAAAGAAGTCAATACCAAGATTCTCTACCAGATATGTGAAAACACATTTTGAGTATGAATAGCTCGCCTGTTTGTAAATGGTAGTGGCGCCACATTTCTCGTTACCAATAAGAAGAAGCCTGTTAAGCATTTTCGGGTTATATATGGTGGGTTCATCACTTGGTTCTACTGCAGATGAAGTTTGAGGAAACGGTAGAGAGAGCACAGCACAAGCAAGCCTACCTCTTTTCTGAGAAAAACATCCATAGTTGTATACAGATTATGTTATGAAGAAAGCAAAAAAACTTAAGAGAACAAAACGAATTTTACAATCCCTTAGACCCGTATTTATATTAACCTCAAAGGCCATGTGCTCTACAAATCATACCTTACTCCAGATGTTCCCCATGATACGGTTCTGACCTTCTTCTTGGTAAGTTCCATCTGAATTGACCCAAAAATGAGGCTTTCCTTCACATTGCACCCCCACCATCTACATCAAAGCAAAGAGGCACTCAGTAACAAATGATGAATTAGAAGGAGAACAATAACACTAGCTCTTAAGGTATACCTTTAGCATCATGAGCTCTGTCTTGGTTATTTCCCGGCTATTAATAAAAATCTCAGTGTCACCATTGCTTGCTTTCTCCATGATGGCACCTCCAATGTTCATGTTATGACTTATTATCTGACAAGGCTTCTCTCCTACCTGTAATAGATACATAGAAACCTCTGATTCAGCTGAGTATTCAAATATATAAACCCTGAGGATGAATACAAATGAATACATATATACAAGAAGGTCTACCTTTCCCCAATAGCCAGCAAGCTTATCATACCAATAGTCTCCAGGTTTAAGCTTCTTAGGTGGATTTGGACAAGTCTGCAACCTGTCAAGCTCTTCCTCACTCAAAGGCCTTCCATTGACAGAGATAAGCCGTGCGTACAACTGATTCGCCTTGCAGGTAACCTCATCATGCATAGCTTTCTGAAGCTCTGAATCAGTGAGCACCCGCTTCAGCATTCTCGAACACTTTCCGAGACTCTTTCTATTGGACTCAGAGACTCTGTGACCAATGCAAGTCACACACTTTCTTCCTTCAGGCATAGCACCCATGGCTCTCCTCACACAATTTGAACAGTACTTGGCGTCGCAGACAATGCAGACTTCTTTCTCAGTGAACCTGTTCCCCATCAGGCATCGGTAACACGACCCTCTCTTGCCTTTCCTCTCAGCTCTAGGTATTGCAGCTACACTCTCCTCATCGGTCATGTAAGAGCTTTCATCACATTCACTAACGAATCTCACACGGTTTGCATTCACTTCACTGGTACAATCATCTATTGTATCCTCTCTTACTTCTCCAGATGATGATGGGGACGGTGATAACTGTAAATCAACTGTACTTTTATCTTCTTCTGCTACATCCAACCTCTCTGATGATGATGATGATGATGAGCCAGAAACCACATGATGCGGTCTCAAAACCACACTAGGACTAGCTTCAGAATCAACAACCAAACCGTTCTTCTTCTTGGTGACTCTATTAGCACTAACGAGTGGCTGGACCACAGGGTAAGAGAGACCACTAGACAAGTTAGAGGAAGAAACGGGATGAGCTGTAGGAATCTCATCGACTTCGAGAGGGTTAGCTCGTGGCACATTAGCAATACTAGGGCCTGTGTACTCGTCGGCGAATGAGATATCAGTCTGGAAACTATAACTAAACTCATCGTCATCATCATTAGGGATTGGTAATGGTAAAGGTGAAAACTTGCTTAGAATAGTAGCCATCTTCTTTCCAAAATTAGCACAAGAAACCCCTAATTCCTAAACTTTCCTAAACCGGAAACTATTGAATTCACAGAGAGATTAAGATGAAAGATGCGAATCGCGTGAGGAAGAAGAACCCATCTCCGGATGAGATTTTCCGGGAAAGTGGCGACGGGAGAAAAGGAGTTGCAGGAGTGAACAAAAAGAAGAAAGACAAGATGGGTTGGATCGTCTTCTCTCTCTCAGTAGTAGTAGACGACAAAAGATGAAGACTTTTCTCTTTGTATTTCTTTTCTCTGCACCCAAAGAAAATGGATATTGAATGTTATTTTTCCGGGAAAATTCTCGTCGTCAACGCGGGTTGGGAGTTGAAAGGGTCAAAGAGAGGGCAAGTTTCGTTAAACCGTATTCATTTCTAATAACCATCTCGAATAACCGGAATTACGCGGTTCTTAGGAAACCGGATCTTTATACATGTGAATGATTCGGCTGTGGAATTGTTTTCGGTTTACTGATTGATTGATTGATTGATTACGAAATTATTAGTTTCATAATTTCATTATTGTGAATTATGTTTGTTTTCCATTAATTGTTGTAGTTTGAATTTTTAACCATGATATAAACTTTATGCGATTAGTAATGTGTATGTATCAAATGATTAAGTCTAAATGGTAATTGCATTAATAAAGTTCCAACGACTTTCGGTGGATATAATTTGGTGGTGATAGCTGCCTAGCTGGCTACATGTTAATTTTAAAATATTCAGATTTGTTAAAAAGGTTTAGTGAAAAAAAAAAATTGATGTTTAAATTTTAACATGTTAGCGAGACATTATCTTTACAAGAACCCACTTTGCACAACAAAACTTCAAACGGGTTACAATTTCATTCCTGACAAACAATCCTTTTGGTTCAGTTACCAAATGATGCCATGAACTTAGTTTGCTTTGTGTCTTGGTGACATTTTATATATATATGTTTGTTCTCCAAAAGCAAGCACAAAAAGAAAAGAAAAATGAAAGAAAGATTTTCTAACAGCCTCTTACAACATGTTTAAGTTGTCAAGACCTGGTTGCCAAAACAAAAAAAAAAAGATAAACCCTAACGAAAATAAAACCACGTCTCACAAAAATATCAAACTATAAAGTTGCAACCACGATACTACAGAAAACAAAGACAGCACACATGTTTGATTCAGTATTTTTAATATATTTTACAAATTTGGGGAAAAGGTAAATAGTATAAATTTCATTTGTAAACATTTTCATTTGGAGCAAAAAAAAAAAAAAAAGGGAAGTAAAACTCATTACGTGAAAACCATCAACCAGACTTTGACTCCCCCTAACTAGCTGACTTAGCCCAAACGACTTCTTCGTTAACTACGTCATGATATTGAAACTCACTTCTTCCACTCTTTCCCGGTCGTGACGATGGTCATCGTGACTGATAGTGATACACATCTTCGTAAATAATCACACTATACTCCAATACACTCCTTTTTTATTTTCCCAAATCACATGAACTCCACGCGCCACTCCCTTCGTGCGGAGACAAAGAGCTCTTCCTCCCTGAAGATGCTGATGGCTCGTCCACTTCCCTCCACGTCCCCATCCTATCCGACACGCGCCAAACTTTCACCGACTTGTCCAAACTTCCACTATATATAATCCACTTCCTGTCTCCCTCAGTATCCGCAGATGCTTTTGCTCCTTTACGGTAAGCTTGTTCCTCCTCCACGGCTAGGCACTTAACCGGTCCCATGTGCCCCGTCAAAACAGACACACATTGATGAGACCCATCATACGGGTCCCGCGTCCAGACACATATGTTCTTGTCAGCAGCCCCACTCAATAACAAGTTCCCCGCTACTGTTAGACATAACACGGCGGACTTGTGCCCTTTGAGTATTCCACCGATGAATATACCTTTCGAACGTTCCCAATAGTTCACCAAACCGTCCGAGGAACCGGAATATATCATAGAAGACTTCGGTATCACAGCCAATGCGGTTACCGCGTTTTCTTGCTTGAGCAAAACTTGTTCCAACTCATGCTTAGTTCCTTTGCCTTGCATCTCACGTTTCCACACTTTAACCGCACCATCCGCAGATCCCGTGAACACCAAGTCATCAAAACCGAACATCACCGAGTTTATCGCGTCATCATGCGCTTGTATCGATTCCAAACATTTTGAGTCCGAGATTCTCCACACTTTGATCGTCCTATCCCAAGAACTCGAGTACAACAAACCAACCTCCACGTCCATGCTAAGACTCGACACAGCGTCCTTATGCTTCGTTTTCTTGGAGTTTTTATTACGACGTGCCTCCATGATATTCTTAGGGTTCACGGTGGTCTTGACCATCGATTTAAACGTTGGCAACGTTCCAACCCGTTTGTGTTTACCCGGTTTTCTTGTAGAAACTTTCCAAATCCGGATCTTACCATCTTGGTGGCCGGTAAAGACCCGGTCTCCACATATCACAATAGCCTTAATGAGCCCACTTCTTGATTTAAACCCGGCGTAGTCTTTCAAATTCTTCCAAACCCTAACGTTCTTAGAGTCCGAGCCCGTGTAGAGAAGGTCACCAGAAGCGGCTAGCGAGTATATATACCCTTCTTCACGTACAATAGAGCCAATGAGACCAATGGTCTCTAAAGAATTTTCTTCATTAAAATCCGCAGGCCAAGGTGGCGACACACGGGCCCAAGGAGACATTACGCATGGAGAACCTTCTCCGCTGTTCGGACCGATGCTCATGATCGATGATGAGACGCTGCTAAACCGCTGGTGAGTTAGGTTGGTGTCACTAATGATGGGATCTTCAGGAGGGCATATTCCCTCGTGGTCAGCTTTGAATGGCCTCGGTTTGCGACCATTGTCGCAATGATCGTAGGGATGGTGATTAATGGTATATGGATCGGCTTGGAGATCAACGACCATGGTACCACCCGTTTCGTTCCTCATCTCTTTCTTTCAAATCTTAATTTGTCGCAAAAGTAAAATTTATGTTTTGATTTAAAAAAGAAAGAAGGTTATAGAATAATGATAAAATCTCTTCCAACTTTTTTTTGTTTAATTAGGGAGGGTTTTTTAGGGTTGTGGTTGCTATGAATAAGAAAGTTGAGGGATAATGTGTGTTTGTGTTTGTAGATTTTGGTTGGCAAAATATGGATAGAGATTTTGACGGGAAATTGAAGGGTCTAGAGCATCTTGAGGGATTTGTTTAAATGATCTTATTAATGCACACTTATATACAAACACGAAATATCAAAAGACTAGTGATCATTATGTGATATGTGGAGGGGTGCTTCACACGTGGTTGACACTAGTGGAAGCTTCTATGATTTTTTCGGAAGTATCTAAATGCATGTACTGTATTACATTGAATGTGAACATTCTTTGTAAAATGTATTTGAGGTTGTGGATACATTGGAATATTAGGCACGCAAGCCTAAAGATAGTTAAATCTCCTGATTCTCCTCCATAGCTCATTTCACATAACTTTACTGCCTAAAAATATCTTTTGTTTTATCAAAAGTCACAAAATAACACTTAATGTTTTATCAAAAGTCACAAAATAACACTTAATGTTTTATCAAAAGTCACAAAATAACACTTAATGTTTTATCAAAAGTCACAAAATAACACTTAATGTTTTATCAAAAGTCACAAAATAACACTTAATGTTTTATCAAAAGTCACAAAATAACACTTAATGTTTTATCAAAAGTCACAAAATAACACTTAATGTTTTATCAAAAGTCACAAAATAACACTTAATGTTTTATCAAAAGTCACAAAATAACACTTAATGTTTTATCAAAAGTCACAAAATAACACTTAATGTTTTATCAAAAGTCACAAAATAACACTTAATGTTTTATCAAAAGTCACAAAATAACACTTAATGTTTTATCAAAAGTCACAAAATAACACTTAATGTTTTATCAAAAGTCACAAAATAACACTTAATGTTTTATCAAAAGTCACAAAATAACACTTAATGTTTTATCAAAAGTCACAAAATAACACTTAATGTTTTATCAAAAGTCACAAAATAACACTTAATGTTTTATCAAAAGTCACAAAATAACACTTAATGTTTTATCAAAAGTCACAAAATAACACTTAATGTTTTATCAAAAGTCACAAAATAACACTTAATGTTTTATCAAAAGTCACAAAATAACACTTAATGTTTTATCAAAAGTCACAAAATAACACTTAATGTTTTATCAAAAGTCACAAAATAACACTTAATGTTTTATCAAAAGTCACAAAATAACACTTAATGTTTTATCAAAAGTCACAAAATAACACTTAATGTTTTATCAAAAGTCACAAAATAACACTTAATGTTTTATCAAAAGTCACAAAATAACACTTAATGTTTTATCAAAAGTCACAAAATAACACTTAATGTTTTATCAAAAGTCACAAAATAACACTTAATGTTTTATCAAAAGTCACAAAATAACACTTAATGTTTTATCAAAAGTCACAAAATAACACTTAATGTTTTATCAAAAGTCACAAAATAACACTTAATGTTTTATCAAAAGTCACAAAATAACACTTAATGTTTTATCAAAAGTCACAAAATAACACTTAATGTTTTATCAAAAGTCACAAAATAACACTTAATGTTTTATCAAAAGTCACAAAATAACACTTAATGTTTTATCAAAAGTCACAAAATAACACTTAATGTTTTATCAAAAGTCACAAAATAACACTTAATGTTTTATCAAAAGTCACAAAATAACACTTAATGTTTTATCAAAAGTCACAAAATAACACTTAATGTTTTATCAAAAGTCACAAAATAACACTTAATGTTTTATCAAAAGTCACAAAATAACACTTAATGTTTTATCAAAAGTCACAAAATAACACTTAATGTTTTATCAAAAGTCACAAAATAACACTTAATGTTTTATCAAAAGTCACAAAATAACACTTAATGTTTTATCAAAAGTCACAAAATAACACTTAATGTTTTATCAAAAGTCACAAAATAACACTTAATGTTTTATCAAAAGTCACAAAATAACACTTAATGTTTTATCAAAAGTCACAAAATAACACTTAATGTTTTATCAAAAGTCACAAAATAACACTTAATGTTTTATCAAAAGTCACAAAATAACACTTAATGTTTTATCAAAAGTCACAAAATAACACTTAATGTTTTATCAAAAGTCACAAAATAACACTTAATGTTTTATCAAAAGTCACAAAATAACACTTAATGTTTTATCAAAAGTCACAAAATAACACTTAATGTTTTATCAAAAGTCACAAAATAACACTTAATGTTTTATCAAAAGTCACAAAATAACACTTAATGTTTTATCAAAAGTCACAAAATAACACTTAATGTTTTATCAAAAGTCACAAAATAACACTTAATGTTTTATCAAAAGTCACAAAATAACACTTAATGTTTTATCAAAAGTCACAAACTTATGGTTTAGAGTTAAAGGGTGAGGTTTAGGATTTAGGGTTTAGGGTTTAGGGTTTAGAGTTTAGGGTTTAGAGTTTAGGGTTTAGAGTTTAGGGTTTAGGGTTTAGAGTTTAGAGTTGAGAAATGAGGTTTTGGGGATAAGATTTCAAATTTTGAAAAATAAAAAAATTAAAATTTTCAAAGGATAAACTTAGAAATGTGCTATTTTGGTCATTTTAGTTTTGGAGTGCTATTTTTGTGATATAAACTTAGAAAGTTGCTATTTTGGAGATTTGCCCACACTAGAATCTATATTAGACCTCTTTTAATCCCATATATATCCAACAGTTGTATTAAAACTTGAGCCAAACGTTTCTGACTGGTTCTGTTGCTTCCAACATTTAAATTGATGGAATAATATCTTACATTTTATATGAAGCGGTAAACACTGATCTATCAAATTAACCACTAATAAATAACTCTCTTCACTTGCAAGTTTACATCTCAAAGGCATCATCAAGAGGCAAATACAAGAGATCTATGTATTTAGTTTAGTACAAGGAAAAATAAGCCATAACTAGAGTTGTATAAAAACTATAAGAACATAAAATGATTAATCAGATATATAGGCAAACTTTTTCTGCTATGAGATCATTTGGACAAAACACAGGATTTGAGTTGAGCTTCATTTCAGTTGCATTCCCACAATGAGGAGTGCTTGGACACCACTTGACGACCATCTTGTTGTCTTCTATGTATGACTCAATAAGGAAGCGATCAAACTTCTCAGCTATCTATACTCGGTTACCCGTGCTACCAGAAGCGATTCCTGCGTGATGAAAAGGCGTATTTGAATAAGACTGATCCACTAAACAAGAGTTCTCAGATACTTAGAGAGATACAGAACCCTATTTTCAAACAGAGAAAAACAGAGCAATGTCTCGTTTGCTCCTACCATGGATTCTGAAAGAGATGATTTTTTCAGTGAAGTTCAGAATGAAGCGAAGAAGAAAACACCTGTTGCTCTGTCTAAGCTAAGACCAGAGATTACGTTTCTTGGAGAAACTTGGATCTAAGATATTAGTTAGACTGTTCCAGAGTTAAAGGCCTATCTCGTTAAATTAAAGTCTAGTTCTCTGGTGAACTGAATAATTAACTCTCCTATTAGTATCTAGTTGTATTCTTTAGTATGTTCTGCTCACTCTTATATTATAAACTCCTACTAATAGTCCAAACGTTAAAAAAAAAAAAATACTTATATTTCATTGTTTTCAATCATCAAAGAATACAGAAATGCAGCAGTTTAGTTATTAAACATTGAGAATAAACTCAAGAAAGAATCTGTACTATTCTTTATAGAGAGTTTTCAAACATTTTATTATTTCCAGCACAAAGCTGAAGAATAAGAACTGATTGTTCCTTTTATGTTTCCTTGTGTGTGTTTTCAGGTGCTGCTACTACCATGGTTGGGATGCTTAATGATTCTCTGCAGTATCACAGTCCTTGCCCTTCTTATATCTCTGCTACACAAATCAGCTTGAACCCTCAACTCCTCTACACACTTCTTAAACACCTCCAGCTTCTTCTTAATCTCAGCAATCCCAATCCTCACTGCTTCATGCTCCACTGTGAACTCCGCACACATCACCATCCCCTTGATCTCAATCTCCAGCCGTTCAATCAGAACCCTGATGTTATCCAAATCCTTTACCGCCACAAATGTCCCTGCCTGCATCGAACTGATCACTTCTTTCTGTCCTTTGAGTGCATTTTCATAGTTTTTCCACAGAGAATCAACCCATTTCCCCATTGATCCCAGCGGTATAGCTGTAGCTGCAGCCAGAGCCGCAGCCACGGGAGGAGCTGCCATGGCCGCAGCCACGACTGAGCAGATGAGTACAGTGGCGAATGTAGCCACGAAGATGATGCTGGAGAGTTTTCTCCATGTGTGGATGGACTTGAGTTTCTTGTCAAGCTTGTTCTTGCGATGCTGTAGCTTCTCAAGCATCAGCATCTGGTGCTTGTAAACAGATTGGAACATCTTGAAGAAGTCTTCGTCGAAAGGTGACTCTGCCTCTTTGAAACTCTTTAGCTCTTCAAGTGTCTTCTCGTATCCATTCCCACCTGCCAACCAACAAATTAAAAGATAAGTTATTACCACAACTAAAATCAATGTTCCAAATGTGTAATGAAAACTAGAATAATAGGACAAAGGACAATCAAATACTCTCTGCTTTATAATCAGAGAGATATTTTAGAAACAAAAAAAAACATTTCATAAAAATATTTTTTATGAAATGTTCATAAAAATTGAAACTTTTCAAAAATGAATTTCTTAAATAATTATTGGTTTAAATTTACTGAATTGGTAATTAAACAAATAATACGTTTATAGTAACTATGTGCAAAATATTTTTTTAATAGTACTTTATAATTTAATTAGATTTTAGTTTATTTTTATAAATCCATTAAAGATCCTAAGAAAATGAATTAAAAATTGTTTAACGAACCTTCAACGAGGCTCTCGTCTTCAAACTGCTGAAGAGCAACAAGAATCAAAAGCTGACTATCACGTGCCTTTCTCAAACCTTTCTCCAAAGCAGCACAGAAGTCAAGAGTCTTCAAGCTATTCTCAAAGTAGTCCTCAACGAGTTCAAACAATTCATTATTCTTCCATATATCTTTCTTACAATCCAGTATCACTTTCACAACTTCTTGATTCATCTCAAGCAAACACTCGGTCACTTCTTTGAGGGAATCGAACGAGAGCGCTCGAACCTCAACACCCGTAGCTAGCGTGCTTATCACGTGACTGGTCCGTGCCTGCATACACGTGTCGAAAGACTGTAGCTCCGTGTCTGCTTTACAAGCAGCCTCGTATGATCTCAGCTCCGTTGTGTAGTGCATGCTCGTCGTTGTGGTCTTAGACGATGTCTCATGTGACTTCTTGCTTGTTTGGTTTCCCATCTTCTTCTTCCTGGAACTCAAATAATTATCTGAAAATATGAATAAAGAAGTTCTTTAACATGGAGATGAGCGTACAAAGATTGAAGAATCTGTAAACTGAAACAAAAGGTTAGGTTTTAAAGGGAGATTGAAAGAAGTTTTGTAAGAGAAATGATTAGTGAGAAAGAGGATAAACTTGGTCGGGCTTATCAGGAGAGAACAACAGCAGAGAGAATTTTCCGGGAAAAATGGAGAAAATAATTAAGAAAGAAGAAAGAAGAAGCTTGAAGAGTGTAAGAATGAGAATCGTTAAAGGAAATGAAAAATAGCTTGCACGCATGATGATGATGAGTATTAGGGCATTGTATAACGCGGGAAGCAAACGTTTACTCTCTCTCTCTACTTAGCAGCCTTTTGCCTACGCAATCATTCTTTTGCTTTTACATGTAATGTAAATATCACGCAATTTCTATTATACCACGTGTAAATCATGTACGGTGTATTATCTGATGGTTGACAAAAGGTTACGTACTGATTTAGTTGTTCATGCTTTGGTCACAAACAGATATGTGATGCATCATTAACTCATTATCTTGTTAGTTTTAACTAATATAATAATGCATATAGAGTTTAACTATAATTGTTCTTCCGATAGGAAGATCTGGATTATGATGATTAAACTATATATGGCCCTACGGGAACTGTTATGGGCATTATTAAGCACGTACACGTTAAGTCTTGCATTTAATTTTGTGTTGACTTGATTTATATGATGGGTGTAATCTACTGTAATAGATATTTTATTTCAATGCAGCCAGGGCATGTAGATGTAGCCGCCACATACTTGTTTGTCTCTCGCTAGATATGTGTATACTAATAAATATTATATTTCAATGTACAGTATACACTCCTCTACTAAATCCTAAACAATTTAAATATTAAATGAAAGAATGGTGCTTCAAATTTTCAAATCATAGTCCATGGTCATGCTTAAGTAAAGATGCATGTAATGGCTAATGGGTTGAGTATCAATGATAAAGCCAACAAATCAAGCACACAAGATAAAAAAATGCTTGTTTGAAGAAACTATCGGCCAATAACTTTCTATACTACTTTATTTGCATTCAAATGATTTTCACTTCTTTTTTTGGTTATGTTCTTTTGTTAGCAATATAGCAATTGATAAAATAACTGCACATGGTTAATGGTAGCTGATATCGTTTCCGGAAGATTGTCCAACGAGGCTTCCACAATTTTTGTTTTATTTTTTATTTTTGGATAAAATTTTCACTTTTCTACAAATTTTTTTTTTTTAAAACCTATAAATTGAAATGTAGATTCGTATCTTCTTATTCCCCGATATTATTGGAAAAATTTATAATGAAAACTACACAAGCAATGCTGCCTGAATGTTGTAACCACAGCTGAAATATCCTTTAACTAATTGTGTCACATGATTTTGTGAAATTTAAAAGCATTACAACCTGTATGTTGCTAAGTTTTCTAGTTAGAGTAACTGAGTAAGGACTAAAATATGGTAGAATGAAACATTAATCATCTATAACTTTTCTACAATCATAGCATTTGAAAATAATGACATAAACATGTCGCTCAAATAAAAATTTATCTATCTACTATTATGCAAAAACAATATATAAAATAGAATTTTTCATACTCAATTCGTCTATATCTCATTCATCTTAATTTTTCCATTAAAACTTTTTCATCTTAACCAATTTAACTTCAGAAAGGACTGAATGACTATGTACTACTCCTACGGTAATTGGTGATGAATTGATGATGTAATGATTGAAAGAGATTAACACATTAGCTAAGCATTAATTACCTTAATTAATCAATGGTGTTGCAGCAGAAACTAAACCTTGGAGCTCTCTTTTTCTATCTCTTTCCGCCCAAAGCGTCTTAAAAACAACAAATTTGTTTCCTCACCAGCTTCCCTTTTTATACTTGACGATACCAGCTTGGTGAACAAGTCATCAGACAGCTACCTCTCTCGGACATTTTACCAAAATACCATTATAACACTTTTACTATATTTTATTTTATAAAATGAGTTCATCTAGTAAACTTTCTTTTACCATTTTTGGCAGTAAAAGCTAAGTTATACTCTCTCTATTTCAAAAAGATCTATATTTAAAAAACAATTGTTTCGAAAAGATATATGTTTTATATTTTCAATGCATAAATTAATTGTAAACTGTAAACTTCAAAAAACATTATAGTGTTTATAAAAATTTTATTGGTTAAATTTGTGAAAAATAGTTGATAATGGAAAAATAATACATTCTTAACCAAAATCTAATATGTTTTTTTTATAAGTGTGAAAAACCTAAAACTATATTTTTTTTCTTAAAAAATGTAATGTGAAAGTTATACCTTCTTAGTAACTTTAGAAAAGATAAATTTTATTTATTACTTTTAAGTACACTTCCAACATCCTCATGTCGGTGATTAAAAAAAAACAATTACGTCAAAGATAACATAATGGTAAATTGGTAATTAGTAATACCAGAAAATTCGGATGGTCTTGTTAGGAGGGAGAGAAGGAAGGAAACCAAAAGAACACACCGATACGCTACGTTACGTGCTTTTGTACGCGCTGCCTTGCTTCCACAAGTTACGTGATTAATTCTTTCTTTGGTTCTGTAAAAATATTTTTTTGTCAGTAATTTTTTTCTCAAAGCAAATTTGATTTTTTGTTCGTTATTTGTATTGGTTGATCATAACTTCATATTGATTTAACTGGTAAATGCCAGTTTCTTTTTCTCCAAAACAATTTCAGTGAAGAAAAGGTGCGTTGAGCGTTCTTATTTCTCTTTTATATAACCTTCGTTATTCGTTATGATGTTTATTGAAATATTGCTAACTTGCTTTTAGCTTTGATCTATTTTAAATTTTAGTCACCGAGTTGCGTTACATGAAATTTTCTAATGGATGAATCCGTGATTCCGTGTAAACTAGCTAGATCTTCTACCACACAATCTAATAATCAGAAAAATTCCATAATGTCCGGATGATGTAGTCCAAGTGGCAGGACGGACCTGTAGTGGCAACCACCATCCGGGTTCGATTCCCTCTCCATGCGGAAACTACCATGCCTCTTCCGACACCAAAGGTCGGTTCGATCCCGTTTCGTAAACCCTCCCTGAAGCGGTTGACCGTTCGACCTGACTCAGAATGATGCCAATGGGAACCCCTGAATTATCAAAAAAAGAAAAAAAAAATTCCATAATGTACATTTCTTTTTCTACCACTACACACATTTTAATGGCAAAAACATTAAGAATGACCCTGAAAAACAGGACTAGCATGGAATTAATTTCATACATTTCAGTTGATATTGAATTAGATATATCTGATAAATGTAATGAAAAGACAACATCGCACCATGGCCACCTTTTCTTGTGCGATATACACCTTTATTCATATTTATTCCCACTAGCACAGAATTGTGAAAATAAATTTGGAATACAAATATAAAACAGTGAGTAGAAAAGGAAACCTACTAGTGTTTTGTTATGTACACAGAATCAATTAAAAACTATAGTGAGAACTGACAACAAAGTTGTACATCAATTAGCACAAACCACCTTCATTCATTTTGGTTTAATTAAATCATGTATCCCAGTTTCTGGTTTAACATTGGATCTTGAGCGCTGTAAGCTGAGTGTCATTAATAGCACGGAGTCATGTAATTGTTGTGATGTAAAGAGACCCATAAGTCTAGTCAACAACCTAACAGAAACTAAAGTCAATCTCTAACAAGACACCAAAACACCAAAACACCAAATTTGGTGTAATTTCATCTTCAACAAAACACTAAATTTAACAGCATCTTACCAAATTTGGTGTAACACTATTCATCACATCAAATATTTAAATACATATTTTGTTATGTTTTATTTAATAATATAGTTCAATTACTATCAAATTTGTAGTTAAACATAAATATATTGTATCATTTATATTTTAAATTTATTTTCACATAATTAAAATATTAAATCTTTTATTTTTATTTTTATTTTTATTTTCAAAATAAATTATTAAATGACCATTATTATTTATCACTTAAAAATAATAATAATCTAAATAATAATCTAAATGTGATAAAATAATTATTTATCAATCACAAACAATAAAATTTAAAAAATTTAAATATCAAATAATAGTATATAATATTATTTTTGGTGTAAAATTTAGTGTAATTGTTAAAGATGACCAAAATTTTTTGATACCAAAACACCAAACTTAGTGTAATTTCCACACCAAATTTGGTGGCATTGTTGGAGATGCTCTAAGGACTTGTGCAATCCCTTTCTTGTGGAGCTGGCAAAGCAAGTCATTGAGCTCCTCTAGTCTTGGTGAGCCACTTGTAAGCTCCCCTATCTATCACAATTATTCCCTATCTGTCACAGTTTCCTCATGTATGTAGTTTGTTTAGATACCGAAACTGGGAGATGGCAGCAGAGGACAGTGAGCTGAGGTTGATTGAGAGGACCGGTTGTTGGCAGGGAAGAGACGACGATTACAAGATTGGAGAGACGAGGCATTTTCTTTTCCTTTTAGCCTCCCAAGCTATTTGAGAGGTAACATCGAAGACCATAAGATTCTTCTTCTATATGATATCTCTTGATGCTAGCAAATTCACCTGCAAAGTATTATTTTTGCCATAAACTGTGTTATAAGAGGTAATACTTAAAAGATTTGGGAGCTTTAACAGTAGCAGTGTTTACAATGTACCTTGACTATTTCAAACACTGAGCTAGATAGCGAGTATGCAGCCAAAACACTCATATTA
>JAAMPC010000545.1:0-23129 GCA_016771965.1 Brassica carinata | reverse complement strand
ATTTCCCAGTACCACTAGACGAGCCTTGAATCGCTCAATAGTTCCGTCTGCTCGATATTTGATACGAAACACCCATTTGCATCCAATTGCTACTTTTCCTGGTGGTAGATCAGTGACATCCCACGTGTGATTTTTGTCAAGAGCGTCTACTTCGACAAAGACCGCGTTGTTCCATCTTGGATCACGAATGGCTTCATTGTAGCTGATAGGCTCGTATTCCGTAGCTACTTTTGCGAGGTAAGCCTGATGTTCAGGAGACAAGCGATGGAATGATACATAGTTAGTTAAGGGATAAGGAGACTTACTTGAGGACAGTGATTCTGAGTCGGGGTTTGGAGCGTAAATGGGGTCTTTAACTTGTGCAGTGTATGTTACGTATGGCTTAAGCAAAACTGATGTCTGTTTCTGTCGTCTGCCACGACCGAGCTCTTGTTCAATGTTCGGAGCAGTAGATGCTGGGCTAGTTTCAGGTGGTGTTGTAGCTTCAACAGAGTCTGTAGCTCCCCCTGAAGGGGATTCGATCAGAGGAGCTTGTTCAAGTTCTTGTTCAGTATCGAAGATTGCAGGGTGATAAGTAGGAGTAACTTCCTGATCTTTATTCTCGATGACTTGAGATGATTCCAGGAATGGGAATTTTTCTTCATGAAATACTACATCTCTAGAGACAAATAAGTTCTCTGTTTTAAGATCGAACACGAGCCAGCCTTTCTTCCCCATAGGGTAACCGAGAAAGAGGCATTTGATGCTGCGGTCGTCAAATTTATCTCTATTTCGTGTGATCTTTCGAGCAAAGCAGAGAGTACCAAACGTTCTCAAGTTGTCGTAAGTGGGAGCTTTTCCGTGAATGATTTCGTATGGAGTCTTGTAGTTCAGGAGCTTGTTAGGTGTTCTGTTGATTAAGTAAGAAGCTGTGACAACGCTTTCTCCCCAAAACCGGATAGGAAGGTTTGCTTGGAACAACAATGCGCGAGCCATGTTGAGGATGTGTCTGTGCTTGCGCTCCACTCTTCCATTTTGTTGTGGTGTTTCGACACAAGATGTTTGGTGTACAACACCTTGTTCAGAGAAGAATTGGCGGAGACATATGAACTCAGATCCATTATCACTTCTCACGACTTGTATCTTCTTCTTGTATTGTCGCTGAACATAAGCAAAGAATGTTTTAATAGCCGCTGGTGCTTCTTTCTTTTCGAGTAACAGTATTGTCCAAACTGCTCGCGAGTGATCGTCTACTATCGTCAAGAAATAACGTGCACCAGTTAGAGAAGGAGTTTTGTAAGGTCCCCAGAGATCGCAATGTATCATAGAAAAAATTTCATCGGCTTTATTAATACTCTGAGAAAAAACACCACGGGTTTGTTTGGCCCGAACACAAATGTCACAAGACTTTTCAAAAGCTCCTATGCTATGAGAAAAACTGCCAATGTCTGATAAACTAGAAAGCACAGCTGATGATGGATGTCCTAAACGGCGATGCCACAATTCACGTGTTTGGAGTCGTCCAGCAAGACCTGCGATTACGCCAGTGTAGTGGTAGACCCCATTACGCTCTTCACCCGCACCAATCAAAGTCCTCGAAGTTAGGTCCTGTATCACACAAAACTTTTTGGTAAATAGCACAAAACATGCAATATCGCGTAGTAACTGAGCAACAGATATAAGCGTGATAGAGAGATGTGGTGCATAGAACACGTTTGTGAGCACAAGACGCTGTCCTAATTGTAAACTGCCGTGTTTTGTTGCCCAAGTAATGTCGCCGTTTGGTAATGATATTGGACAAGCTTGTATGGTTGATATGTTGGTTAGTAGGTTGATGTCTCCAGTCATGTGGTGGGAGGCACCCGAGTCGATAATGATATCGTATTTGCTGTCTGTTCCATACAAGTATAGCTTGTTTTGCTTACCAGAGAGTTTTTCAGTTGAGCTCTGCTTCTGGCTATTCAAGAAATTTGCAAGTGACGTCCACTGATCTGTAGTGAAGTTTGGAATGCCTGTGGTTTGTGACGATTCAGATTCACGAGTTGTTGTGTTGTTTGCTCGAAAACCTGAGCCACGGCCACCGCGCCCTCGTCCTCGTATTGTTCTGTCTGATCCCCTTCCTCCAGTTGATTTGGTTTTGTCTGTCCACCATTCGGGAAAACCAATAAGTTGAAAACAGTTGGTTGCATCGTGTCCCGTTCTACCGCAGTGTGTGCACGCTGTAGAGGGTCGAGTGAACTTTGTTGCTAATGCCTGTTCAGTGGGACGAGGAGTTGGTTGTTGTGAAGATGTTGTCGCTGAGAATCCCACTGCTGGAGCTCGTTCCTCGTTGAGCTTCATTGAATTCAAGTGTCTTTCTTCCTGAATTATTTGAGAGTACACCGTGTCAAGTGTCAACTCGGTTTGTCTGCTAAGAATGTTTGATCGAGCTGTCCCGAATCGAGAGTTATCTAATCCCATAAGGAATTGATGAACTCTGACTTTCTCCTGACTCTTTTCGTATTTCACCATTGAGTTGCATTCAGAATTCTCACAGCAACAGGTAAAACCTTTATCTAAGTCTGCTAGATCATCCCACATGACTCTGAGTCGTCCGTAAAAAATTTCAACTGTATCACCATCTTGTTTGCAGGTTGTGATGTCTGCTAGGAGTTGGTGAACACGAGTATCGTCGTTGACGGAGAATCGTCTCTGAAGACTCGCCCACATGGCTTTGGCGTTATCAACTAGAGAGATGGAAGGTCGTAGCTTTGCTTCGATGCTACTGTATATCCATCCGATAATCATTGAGTTGACCATGTCCCACTTCTCTGCATCTTCAGAGTCTTTGGACGGTCGTTTTAGGGTTCCATCGATGAATCCTGTCTTTCGTTTGGCCCGAAGAGAGTTGGTCATCAGCTTCGCCCATCTTTCATAATTTCCACCATTGAGGAGGATCGGTGTCTGTGCTTGCCCAGTGTTATCAGCTGGATGCAAGTAATAAGGCGACATCATCTTGTCGGTTACTGCAACAGCAGTTTGTTCAGCGCTCATGATTTCTTATCGAGATCGAGCAAAAGAGAGATATAAAAGAGAAGAGAAAAAAAAATCGATATCAAGAGTCAAGAGTAGGCTCTGATACCATATCAAACTGTTTGTGATGATTTATTCATTCGATCAACGTGAGTATATATACAACTTTAGAGATCAAGCTCTGTTCCTAGATATTAGGAGATAACAACAAGTTTATCCTTATCACAATAATATTCTAGCTTATCGCTAATATAACTTGTGAACTTGTCCTTTGTTATAATTATTTTGGTGATTACGGGTACGTAAATTTGATATAATAGGAAAGCTTAATATAAATTTTTAATATAATGAAACAAACTCGTCTTCTGGGATAATCTTTCTTGACGAGTATTTGTTTTCTTAAAAAAGATTTTCTTGATTTCAGTAATTGCTATAAATGTCTAAAACATTCATGTTTTCTGGTGACTCTCTTTATGAAAGAGTCAGTAGTTTTTTCTCCTAATTAAAATGACTGGATTTTCTCAATTTATAAGAATTTGATTTGAATCTAAAGATCGATAAGTTTCCTTTTATTTTACTTGATCTCATATCTTTTGAACATGATACAGATACTAAAGTCTCGGAGACGCCTCCACTTGAAGATATTGTTTCTGGTCAACTTAACCAGGTTCAAGACATGGCAAACCGATCAGAGAACTCACTACGCTGGTCTGAGACTTTAACCAGACATTTGGTTTAAGAGATATGTTCAAGAGAATGATTCATCTGTTGTTCTTTTTTTTGCAGTTCGATTAGTAAAACAACAAATGGTGGCATAATGTTCCTAGTAGCGACTTTCGCAGGAATAGTTATCGGATTTTTATTAGGCATATCTTTCCCTTCTTTGTCACTAATTAAAGTAAGCTTTTCATTTCACTTTCTTCCACTACAACTAGTGTTTTGGTGTTATTTGTAAAATATCTTCTTCTTTTTTTTGCAGATGAATTTTCCATCAAGCATACTTCCTTCTGTTAATACAATATATGTAGAAGTTGAGAAACAAGAGATATTATCTAGAAGGAGTCCATCAAAAGGGCTTAGTTCAAGTGATGCATCCTCTCATAAGGTGTGTTTTGTTTCCTTCATTTTATTATGAATGATCATGCGTTTGAGTGGATGAGTTACAAGAGTGGTGCCATTTTATGCAGATTTGGGTTCCATCGAATCCTCGAGGTGCAGAGATGTTGCCTCCAAGTTTTGTTGCAGCTGAATCAGATCTCTACTTAAGAAGATTGTGGGGATTGCCTAAAGATGTATAGTATTATTATTATATAACATCCTGCTTTTTGTTAATGATCTTTTTACTTATCTGAATCATGTTTTCTTCGGTTTCATTAGGATTTACCGGAGGTGAAGCCTAAGTATCTTGTTGCTTTTACCGTTGCTTATGAACAGAGGAAAAACATCGATGATTGCATCAAGAAAGTACGTCTCTCTTTTGCTCTCTTACCTTTTGTTCTTCTAATCTTTCCCCAGAAAAAGAAGCTAAGCTCTTTGAATCTCTCTCTATCTCAACAGTTCTCAGATAACTTCACTATTGTTCTGTTTCATTATGATGGAAGAACCTCGGAATACGATGAGTTTGAATGGTCTAAACGTGCAATACACGTGAGTGTACCTAAGCAAACCAAGTGGTAACAACAAAACACTTCCTCTTTTTAGCTATCATTCTACATTTTCATTGATCCCCACATCTAAAAACATCTCTTTGGCGTATGTTACCAACTTACCATTGAAGGTGGTATGCTAAAAGGTTCCTACATCCTGACATTATAGCACCATATGAATATATATTCATTTGGGATGAAGATCTTGGTGTTGAAAACTTTGATGCAGAAGAGTGAGTCTCTTTCTTTTTATTTATTATTATCTCCAACGATTTTAATCAGAAAATGTTATGAGAGTTTGATCATCTTGCAGGTACATCAAGATTGTAAAGAAACACGGTCTAGAAATATCGCAACCCGCTGTTGAATCAAGAAAAAAGATCACATGGAGGATAACAAAGAGAATACCTGGAATCGAAGTTCACAAGTAAGAAATTAATACTTACAAAAACGTAAAGTCCATTGCGAAAAAAAATGTAAACAAAACTAAAGCAATGTTTATGTTCTTGACAAATTATTTCACCAGAGAAATCGAAGAATGGGCTCCAGGCCACTGCAAGGACCCTCACTTACCTCCATGTGCAGCGTATTAATCGCATTTCATTCATACTAAAATATTCTTAACTTTCTTGATCTCATGGTTTACTACAATGTTACTTTTAGGTTTATAGAGATTATGGCTCCGGTTTTCTCAAGAGATGCTTGGCGCTGCGTGTGGCACATGCTTCAGAATGACTTGGTTCATGGTTGGGGTCTTGACTTTGCGCTAAGGAAATGTGTCGAGGTTAATATACTAATGTGACTTATTCATAAATGCGCATACATATTTTTCACCAAAACAGTTTGGAAACTACGAAAAGCATATTCATAATTCAATGAAAAACAGCCTGCGCATGAGAAGATTGGTGTTGTGGATTCTCAATGGATCATTCATCAAAAGATTCCTTCTTTAGCAGCCCAGGTAAAAATAAACGATCAAAATAGTTACCATTCTATACTTTATTACTACAGCTTCATTGTTCATGGTTTTAAGTTTTAACCATGAGATAACCTCTAAACAAATTGACCAGGGAACACCTCAAGATGGGAAATCCGCGTTCCAAGGGGTAATAACTCAAAACTCAAGACTATTTTCTTGCAGTTATCTACTTATATAAGTTTCTTGATTTATCGGGTTCTAGACCAAGATTATTGATTATTAGTACTGACCTATGTGAATATATGTGTTTGGTAAGGTAAGGGAGAGATGTCATATGGAATGGACAATATTTGAGAAAAGAATGACTCGATCAGAGAAGAAGTATCTGAAAGAAATTGCAGCTGCGTCTTCAAACTCTACACTTAATTAAACAACCAAAAACAGAGGAGGGACTGAATAGAAAAACGTGTTCAGATAACATATCCAGGAAGGAGACCCAAGAAGTAGATTGTTGATATTGGGATAATGATTATAATGAGCACAGAGCACATATCCAAATACATACACAATGTAAAAGGAACTACATATATTTTGTTTCTTTTATTCTTGAAACACACTTGAAGTCTCAACAATAGGGAAATAAAGTTCTTTAGACTCATTTCATATTTTTTTTTTTGGAACGCAGACTCATTTCATATATAGTTTAAATTTTCTTGATATAAAATTATTCATGAATAATCTGTGATACTGCTGCAAGAGTGGTGTATGTGTATCTCCTGAATTGATTAAAAACAACAAAATATATTTCCACCTCTCAGGTTTGATTGAGTTTGCATTTTGTTCTATTTGCAGTTGATATTGGAACAAATGGCCCTGATGATAATAAGTAACATCAAATTTGAAAATACGACAAAACTCTGCATGAAGGATTTGTCTGGTTAACAGTCTGCATGACTTCCCAATTTCAGCTCATCAAAACAATATTAAAAGGAACAAATGAAGCACTCTTAGACTATCCACGTAGGACAGTAAATTCGTCCAATAAGATTTGAGTATTCCTCCACGTCATTTAGTTTGTGATCTATCAATATTGGGCTTATATTTTTACGGCCCGTTCTGATTTCTGATCCCACGCCTGAAGTCCACTTGACTCTCCCTTCTCCACGCGCCGTAACCCTATCTTCTTCATCTCTTACCTTTCGACTTCCAACCCTTCCATTTTCCTCATCTCTCCCAATCTGTTTCAAGGATTAACTTCACGAGTAATTGCTCTAATCAATGGATTCGTTTAAGCTTCTTCTCTGTTTTCCTTTTTATTTCTTTTTACCTAGCTTATTTCTTTTTACCTAGCTTATTCCTCCTTTGTAATCAAAAATACTCTGAGATACTTTCCCGATGGAACCCACCGGCAAATCTTCAGTCTCCAGCGTCCGCAAGTCCACCAGGAAGACCGACGCCGCCTCTGCAACTGGGAAACCAAACGAGAAGTCCATTGCTTCCTCCGCCGCTGTGAAGACTGTCGTTTCATCTGCCAGTCCGATGAACCCTAACAGTGCTGACGATCTCTCCTCCGCGACTTTGGAGAAACCAAACGGGAAGTCTATTGCTTCCTCCGCCGCTGTGGAGAACCCTAAAGAGAAGACCGCTGTTTCAGTTGCCAGTGGTCCGGTCTACCTCTGATTTCAATCTTCCTCATATCATTCTTTTGGAGATCATAAAATATAACGTGAAAGACAGAAGTTAAATATCAAAATTACCTCTAGGCATCTGAGTTGTACCGTTTCTGGAATCACAACAGTGTTTTAACATCTTAAGCGACTATTTTTCTCTCACCAAGTATTTTTAACTTTTGTTGGTATCTTTGTTGGAATTGTAGTCTTAAAACTTCTGTCTTTCACGTTATATTAAAATTACCTCTAGTTTTAAGACTACAATTCCGACAAGATCAAATTACGACTGTATACCCTCCTCTCTTACTTCACAGCCGCTAAAGAAATCTCGAATGTGTACACAGTAAACTACAACCATTGTTTTTAAAACCGGACCGATCCGATGTCCGACCATGAACTGGATATGTAGTCGGGGTGGATCTAACAACTGGTTTTGTCCATGGACATGTCAGGTAGCAAGATTAGTCTCTCAAAGCTATTAAAAACTATTTAAACCATCCAAAATTTCATAAACCAACTATATAAACAAAAAATTAGTTTATGCTTACAATATTTGATATTTATTTATATTTTAAATATTTACTAATATTATTTTATAACTTATATAGTATTAAAATATATTGAACTAAATTATTGAACCATATTTGATCCGGTTTCGACCATATTGAACCGTGATCTAAACAATTTTCCGGTTCAGATGGATGATAAGTGTATCCGATTGAAACGTGGCTCTACCTTCTCTAGTTTTTGGGCTGGCTCTTGAATTGAGGTTTTACTTAATTAAGGCCCATTTAAACGTTAACGAGCCTACATTAACCACGCGTTAATGACCAATACTTGAAATATACAACTGTAGCATAGCATATATAGTGTTGTAACTTCTATTGTTTATGTGCTTGTAATAGTCTAGGGTTACTGGTATTGTGTTAGAAACTAAATTCAAGGAGATATTAAGGATGAATAAATTGTAGTACATAATAAATTTCTTGCAATGCAATATCTTTATTTTATAAACAAAGATATTATATTGGAATTTGGAAGGAGGTGATGCCTTGGACTTTTGTTGTCTTGAATCACTTAAAACGAGGACCAGTGAACTTATCCGGTAGGTTTTCACAAATATCATATAATAATGGTCGACGATGACTTAGATTTTTAGGTCGTCCGTTCAATAAATACAAAAATCTATGGTTATGAAGTATCCGATATTCATCTTTAGTTCAATCAATGTGATTCTCATATAGTGAAAAGCCGACTATTAGATCGGAAGACAAAAGATATTTCTCTCTGAAAGATCAGGGTTTGCGGAGAGAAAAAGAAAGCTGAGAAAACGAATTGGTGGAGAGCCTTTCAAATGTAATGTTTAACGTAATTTTAAACTTGTCTGACAATGAAGGATTAGAGCATAATTATCGGGAGTTCTTAGGGTGGGGTTCTTAGCAGAATATAAGAATCCGTCTGCTTTAATTAAAAATTAAAGCAGGTTCTTGAAACTCTTATTAAGAACAGGTTCTTGGATAAAGGTTAAGAGACTCTTATATTTCGATAAAAACTCCACCATAAGAACCCCTCAATAATCATGCTTTTAAACATTTCCATATGGCTCACTGAAAAGTGAAAACAAAACAAAACAAATAATTAATTGTTCGTCCAGCACTGTGTATACAACCATCATGAAAGAAATAAAACTGGGAGACATAGTGGGACTTATGTAATGGTACATTGAGTGAAATAAAGTGAAAACAAAACAATCAGATTTATAAATATGAATTGCTTCTTTCATTGTTCCCTTAACCAACCCATCCATTTTTTTTCCGTCAAATTATTAATTTCATTCAAAGAAAGAATACAAAATTTACTACAAGCTGGCAGAAGAACAAGAAATCTCCAGAAACACAAGCCAATAGAAAGACAACTAGAACCCACACCGGGACAACTTTTGAAAACACTAAACACCAACCCACACCGGGGCAACTTTTGAAAACACTAAACACCAACCCATCAATTTTACCTCTCTTTTATTTGAGTTCTATTTAGAACTAGGAGGGTTTCATGAGTATTACGCAGTTATAATAATTTTAGTATATTTTCAATCGACAATAGCGTAATTGACTTTTAGATTTTAACTTTATTAGTTTAAGAAATTAAATCCATAAAACCAATCATTTGAAATTTGGTTTAGCTATTTTAATTTTAATTTATTTAGATTTAGTTAAATTTCAATAGAAATTCAATTTATATTTTCTAAAAATAACAATTATATTACATTTGATAACTATATTTATTTAATATCTAAATATATAAATTCAATAAAATATGGTTTTTGTTTGATTTATATAAGATCATTAAACTAAACATAATCTATTAATTAATCTAATAAATCAACTGTCAATCGTTCAACTTAGATACATTATCGTGATTAAAGTAAATAAGTTTATAATATGGAAATTTAAATTAATTGTTTCTTTACACCATTTAATAGGTTTTGGTTAAATTTTCAAATACATAACTATCTAAAATTTTTGACTTTGTTAATAATATATATCTTAATAATGCATTTGTTAAGAAATACTTTTAATTAATTTTGAAAATATATGTATCTAAGTTTTTTATATTTCCTATCTATGAAAATATTTATATATTAAATATATTATTAGTTTACTTTTATTAATGTTAATGATGATATATGAGTTATTAGCATATTTTATAAACTTTACTGATAAAATAAATTTACATAAATGAAATTGTTGATGTCACAATTAATTTGATGTCATGTCATATTTTCAGAAGTCGTGTCATTTTATTTGTGAGAATAATATGGTGATGACATGTAAATAAATTTTCAAAAATCACTTTACAGTCAAAAATCACTTTACAGATAGATAATGTTTTGTGGATTGTATAGCTTTTGCCCAATTTACATTACAGTGTCCTAAAATTTACTGTTTTTACTAAAAATAAACCGGTAATTTTTTATTTCATTGGAATAAAATATGTTCTGATCACCTTTTTGTGGTGAAGAAGTTTCTTATCACCTTTAATTAAATATTAAATTATATCCTGACTAAAAACAAATCAATTGAGGGAAAATGAATTGAAATAATATGTAAACGATAGAGAAAATCGGGACCAAAATTAATTGTAGCAAAGACAAAGTGTGTTTTGTGGTGGTGATGGCACGGTCCCAGTGGGAATATGATTCCTCTCTTGTAGACAAACCTTAGACAAAAACCATTATGGTAATTAACTTCATCTTCATATTTGTCAATAAGACCAAAAACAAATCTGGTTTCTTCCTTGTCCCGCATTATCTGTTCATGGGTTTGACTAAATATAAACAAAACCCTAATTTTGGAGACAATTAACGCCATTTTCAACTATTTGTTGCATGTAGTTGCATACGTACAGCAATAACTGCAAACCTATTCAAAGTTAGGTGATCTGATAACACTAGTTGTTTCTCGTAAGAACCTCATAAATTTTGGCAGAGAATCCAACCAAATGATTTTTGATTACTCTATATATAATTTAACTACAAGAATTCTAGATAAACATAACTGATCATTGGATTGTTAGGATAAGAATATTAATCTACTCAGCCGGAGACCTGTTACCTTATTAATATCATAATATGTGTAGATGGACCGGTTTAAGAAAGGATGAACGTTTATACGTCTATTCTGTAAAATTAGACCCCATTTTATTTAAGTTTATTTTGAAAGTAGTGGATTAATTTATATTTCATATTTGTAATATAATATCTCATAAAATGCGTGGCTAATCACGGGTGATTTCATCTTTATTAAGGCTACATTTCTAATATAAGCTATTATAGCAAACACTTCCTCTTTACGAAGATCATGATTCTTACATCACTCTCTTATACTAATTTGAAAACACATATGTTAAAAATAATAGTGCTAACTTGATACGTATCAATCTACAGAATTTAATGTAATTAGCAATAATCAATTAACCTGGCGACCATGATTAGCATTGGACAAATCAGAGTTTCGATTTCAAAAATAACGTTTGTCAAACGACTTTATTTTTCGTCAAATATAATACTACAGAGAATATCTACTACCCATATTCATTGCTTCATAAAAGTCAAGTATCAAAGGAAAGATCAAGTCCTTCTTCTTCTCCCTACAAAAAAGAAACTCACAGCAAGAAAGAACCTACCGACTTTGCAGAACCAGAATCTGTCTTCTTCCTAAAGTGTAAGTTTTTAAACTCATCCAAACCTCTCCATATAAGATCCATAGTTTAACGTGTTTCTGTTCTATTGATTGCGTTCTAAGGATTGCACCTTGGCCGAAATGGGGAAACCACCTCCAACCAACAATCTGGACACCGGAGGTAAGACAAATAATTACTTATGTGTTTCAATCAAATAATTTTAAATAATTAGACGGAATTGGACAAGGATCTTAGACTACATATGTTATGTAGTTTGTATCTGCTTAAGAAGAAAATTGCATACAGATTATCTTTTAGTCACTGCTCTGTAATTCAGTTGTGTAGTGTTAAAATTTAGACTTTTAATATTATATTTTCCTCTGTTCTTACGATCAAATTAGCAATCAATTAGGTTAAAGCTTATTTCAACCTTTGAGGACAATACTAATCTAACACCTTTGCAATTTTGTTGTTATGGATACAAAAAACTACATAAACTATTCCACTTATCATATTGTCAGAGTATGACCAAACTTTAAACTGATATAATAGTTTCGTAATATTTAATATTTATCCCAAATATATGTAAAGGTGATAAGCAACCACAACTAAGTCAACTTCTAAAACATCCATACTGATACTTTATTTCACAGGGAAACTATTGCTATCTTCGTCATCGGCAACTCGGTTTTTCTTTGATGAAAATATTAAGCACATCAGTGGCTTCAGAGGCAGAATAAGAATTTGTGACAGTATACGAGGAATAGTTAACGGCGTCGTTCCAGAGACATGAAATTGTTCTACATATTGAGTCTACAACTTAGACTACTATTCTCTGTTCACAAACGTCTTTGTTGCTTTCCTTTCAGTTTTTTTTTTAATCTTTAAACAGTTTAATAATGATTTCATCTTTATTAAGGCTACATTTCTAATATAAGCTATTATAGCAAACACTTCCTCTTTACGAAGATCATGATTCTTACACATCACTCTCTTATACTAATTTGAAAACACATATGTTAAAAATAATAGTGCTAACTTGATACGTATCAATCTACAGAATTTAATGTAATTAGCAATAATCAATTAACCTGGCGACCATGATTAGCATTGGACAAATCAGAGTTTCGATTTCAAAAATAACGTTTGTCAAACGACTTTATTTTTCGTCAAATATAATACTACAGAGAATATCTACTACCCATATTCATTGCTTCATAAAAGTCAAGTATCAAAGGAAAGATCAAGTCCTTCTTCTTCTCCCTACAAAAAAGAAACTCACAGCAAGAAAGAACCTACCGACTTTGCAGAACCAGAATCTGTCTTCTTCCTAAAGTGTAAGTTTTTAAACTCATCCAAACCTCTCCATATAAGATCCATAGTTTAACGTGTTTCTGTTCTATTGATTGCGTTCTAAGGATTGCACCTTGGCCGAAATGGGGAAACCACCTCCAACCAACAATCTGGACACCGGAGGTAAGACAAATAATTACTTATGTGTTTCAATCAAATAATTTTAAATAATTAGACGGAATTGGACAAGGATCTTAGACTACATATGTTATGTAGTTTGTATCTGCTTAAGAAGAAAATTGCATACAGATTATCTTTTAGTCACTGCTCTGTAATTCAGTTGTGTAGTGTTAAAATTTAGACTTTTTAATATTATATTTTCCTCTGTTCTTACGATCAAATTAGCAATCAATTAGGTTAAAGAAGCTTATTTCAACAGAGGAGCTAGAAGCTTATTTCAACAGAGGAGCTAGAAGCTTATTTCAACAGAGGAGCTAGAAGCTTATTTCAACAGAGGAGCTAGAAGCTTATTTCAACAGAGGAGCTAGAAGCTTATTTCAACAGAGGAGCTAGAAGCTTATTTCAACAGAGGAGCTAGAAGCTTATTTCAACAGAGGAGCTAGAAGCTTATTTCAACCTTTGAGGACAATACTAATCTAACACCTTTGCAATTTTGTTGTTATGGATACAAAAAACTACATAAACTATTCCACTTATCATATTGTCAGAGTATGACCAAACTTTAAACTGATATAATAGTTTCGTAATATTTAATATTTATCCCAAATATAATATCTTAAAAACGTTTTCATTTCTAGAATTATTAGGTAACACAATGGTTGAGTTTTATATGATTATTATTTATATTTATACATATTGAAATTATTAATTCAGTCACGTTAGATTTTAGACACATAATTATTTTATTAACTTAGTTATAATTTATATATATGGGAATAAATTTTTATAGAATTCTCAGCTTTGATTATAATAGTTCTAAAACAAATAATTAATTGTTCGTCCAGCACTGTGTATACAACCATCATGAAAGAAATAAAACTGGGAGACATAGTGGGACTTATGTAATGGTACATTGAGTGAAATAAAGTGAAAACAAAACAATCAGATTTATAAATATGAATTGCTTCTTTCATTGTTCCTTAACCAACCCATCCATTTTTTCCGTCAAATTATTGATTGCGTTCTAAGGATTGCACCTTGGCCGAAATGGGGAAACCACCTCCAACCAACAATCTGGACACCGGAGGTAAGACAAATAATTACTTATGTGTTTCAATCAAATAATTTTAAATAATTAGACGGAATTGGACAAGGATCTTAGACTACATATGTTATGTAGTTTGTATCTGCTTAAGAAGAAAATTGCATACAGATTATCTTTTAGTCACTGCTCTGTAATTCAGTTGTGTAGTGTTAAAATTTAGACTTTTTAATATTATATTTTCCTCTGTTCTTACGATCAAATTAGCAATCAATTAGGTTAAAGAAGCTTATTTCAACAGAGGAGCTAGAAGCTTATTTCAACCTTTGAGGACAATACTAATCTAACACCTTTGCAATTTTGTTGTTATGGATACAAAAAAAACTACATAAACTATTCCACTTATCATATTGTCAGAGTATGACCAAACTTTAAACTGATATAATAGTTTCGTAATATTTAATATTTATCCCAAATATAATATCTTAAAAACGTTTTCATTTCTAGAATTATTAGGTAACACAATGGTTGAGTTTTATATGATTATTATTTATATTTATACATATTGAAATTATTAATTCAGTCACGTAAGATTTTTAGAAACATAATTATCTTATTAACTTAGTTATAATTTATATATATGGAAATGAAATATTTTATTTTCCTCGGCTTTGATTACAATAGGTCTAAAACAAATTATGGAATATTGTGGAATATTATGGAATATTACAATCTAAATGCTCATTTATCTGTCATATGGAAATTATTAATTCAGTCACGTTAGATTTTTAGACACATAATTATTTTATTAACTTAGTTATAATTTATATATATGGGAATAAATTTTTTATAGAATTCTCAGCTTTGATTATAATAGTTCTAAAACAAATAATATTTTTACAAAACTACATCCACCAGTTTGATTTAAAAGACATTGCGGTACTTCATTCTACTTGAAACTTTTCATATAACAATATGAAAAATATGGATAAGAAAGCCAATATGTAGTACATAGTATAACCAATTTTTTTTTTTTTAAATAGTATTTTTGTTATTTTTACGTATGGAAATTATTAATTCAGTCACGTAAGATTTTTAGAAACATAATTATCTTATTAACTTAGTTATAATTTATATATATGGGAATAAATTTTTATAGAATTCTCAGCTTTGATTATAATAGTTCTAAAACAAATAATATTTTTACAAAACTACATCCACCAGTTTGATTTAAAAGACATTGCGGTACTTCATTCTACTTGAAACTTTTCATATAACAATATGAAAAATATGGATAAGAAAGCCAATATGTAGTACATAGTATAACCAATTTTTTTTTTAAATAGTATTTTTGTTATTTTACGTATGGAAATTATTAATTCAGTCACGTAAGATTTTTAGAAACATAATTATCTTATTAACTTAGTTATAATTTATATATATGGAAATGAAATATTTTATTTTCCTCGGCTTTGATTACAATAGGTCTAAAACAAATTATGGAATATTACAATCTAAATGCTCATTTATCTGTCATATGGAAATTATTAATTCAGTCACGTTAGATTTTAGACACATAATTATTTTATTAACTTAGTTATAATTTATATATATGGAAATGAAATATTTTATTTTCCTCGGCTTTGATTACAATAGGTCTAAAACAAATTATGGAATATTGTGGAATATTATGGAATATTGTGGAATATTATGGAATATTGTGGAATATTATGGAATATTGTGGAATATTATGGAATATTGTGGAATATTATGGAATATTACAATCTAAATGCTCATTTATCTGTCATATGGAAATTATTAATTCAGTCACGTAAGATTTTTAGAAACATAATTATCTTATTAACTTAGTTATAATTTATATATATGGAAATGAAATATTTTATTTTCCTCGGCTTTGATTACAATAGGTCTAAAACAAATTATGGAATATTACAATCTAAATGCTCATTTATCTGTCATATGGAAATTATTAATTCAGTCACGTAAGATTTTTAGAAACATAATTATCTTATTAACTTAGTTATAATTTATATATATGGAAATGAAATATTTTATTTTCCTCGGCTTTGATTACAATAGGTCTAAAACAAATTATGGAATATTGTGGAATATTATGGAATATTACAATCTAAATGCTCATTTATCTGTCATATGGAAATTATTAATTCAGTCACGTTAGATTTTAGACACATAATTATTTTATTAACTTAGTTATAATTTATATATATGGAAATGAAATATTTTATTTTCCTCGGCTTTGATTACAATAGGTCTAAAACAAATTATGGAATATTACAATCTAAATGCTCATTTATCTGTCATATGGAAATTATTAATTCAGTCACGTAAGATTTTTAGAAACATAATTATCTTATTAACTTAGTTATAATTTATATATATGGAAATGAAATATTTTATTTTCCTCGGCTTTGATTACAATAGGTCTAAAACAAATTATGGAATATTACAATCTAAATGCTCATTTATCTGTCATATGGAAATTATTAATTCAGTCACGTTAGATTTTAGACACATAATTATTTTATTAACTTAGTTATAATTTATATATATGGGAATAAATTTTTATAGAATTCTCAGCTTTGATTATAATAGTTCTAAAACAAATAATATTTTTACAAAACTACATCCACCAGTTTGATTTAAAAGACATTGCGGTACTTCATTCTACTTGAAACTTTTCATATAACAATATGAAAAATATGGATAAGAAAGCCAATATGTAGTACATAGTATAACCAATTTTTTTTTTAAATAGTATTTTTGTTATTTTACGTATGGAAATTATTAATTCAGTCACGTTAGATTTTAGACACATAATTATTTTATTAACTTAGTTATAATTTATATATATGGAAATGAAATATTTTATTTTCCTCGGCTTTGATTACAATAGGTCTAAAACAAATTATGGAATATTGTGGAATATTATGGAATATTACAATCTAAATGCTCATTTATCTGTCATATGGAAATTATTAATTCAGTCACGTAAGATTTTTAGAAACATAATTATCTTATTAACTTAGTTATAATTTATATATATGGAAATGAAATATTTTATTTTCCTCGGCTTTGATTACAATAGGTCTAAAACAAATTATGGAATATTGTGGAATATTATGGAATATTACAATCTAAATGCTCATTTATCTGTCATATGGAAATTATTAATTCAGTCACGTTAGATTTTAGACACATAATTATTTTATTAACTTAGTTATAATTTATATATATGGAAATGAAATATTTTATTTTCCTCGGCTTTGATTACAATAGGTCTAAAACAAATTATGGAATATTACAATCTAAATGCTCATTTATCTGTCATATGGAAATTATTAATTCAGTCACGTTAGATTTTAGACACATAATTATTTTATTAACTTAGTTATAATTTATATATATGGAAATGAAATATTTTATTTTCCTCGGCTTTGATTACAATAGGTCTAAAACAAATTATGGAATATTGTGGAATATTATGGAATATTACAATCTAAATGCTCATTTATCTGTCATATGGAAATTATTAATTCAGTCACGTAAGATTTTTAGAAACATAATTATCTTATTAACTTAGTTATAATTTATATATATGGAAATGAAATATTTTATTTTCCTCGGCTTTGATTACAATAGGTCTAAAACAAATTATGGAATATTGTGGAATATTATGGAATATTGTGGAATATTATGGAATATTACAATCTAAATGCTCATTTATCTGTCATATGGAAATTATTAATTCAGTCACGTTAGATTTTAGACACATAATTATTTTATTAACTTAGTTATAATTTATATATATGGAAATGAAATATTTTATTTTCCTCGGCTTTGATTACAATAGGTCTAAAACAAATTATGGAATATTACAATCTAAATGCTCATTTATCTGTCATATGGAAATTATTAATATAGTTCTAAAATAAAATAGTTACCTAATGAAGGATACAAAAATCTATTGTATTGGGTGCATTAATCTGTGTGATAAAAGCAGAGAAAAGGCGATAATATTTTCCTACCGTTTAGCATTAAAAACTTGAAACAGTCATTTTAAAAACGCTTCTTCCGATTTTGAATAATTTTGGCCCATATTGTTCTTATATTTAAAAAGCTTTTACAATGGGTTTTGTGGATAAAAGCATTAAGATAAACACAGTTTAACCGTATGGCTACTTCATATGTAGTTGGACAAAACATTGGTATTACTACTCCTACTGGTTTTCTTACGCTCCCATTATATGTTATAGAAGAAATTAGTTTCCTTCTTGATAACTTCTTAAGAAAATTAGATGGGTTAAGGTTCATCTTTTTCTAAGCAAGCGATTATTGCATATGCGTAATGGTGGCATATCTCATAAAGTGTAGAATGATGTACATTCTTATTATTCGGGTAGTTAGTATTAGAAGATTATATATGGTGATTTTTAAAATAAATACGTAAATGTTTTTCTTTTTGCTAAGTATTATTTAATATATCTTAAAACTATTTATTCTGGGAGTCGATCAAACATGACATATCCATCTTCCAATGTATTTTTTTTACCAAGTAATATTTTCTATATTTTTTTCAAAATAGAAAATATTTTTTTTTTTAAAGTTCTAAAGCAAATAGTCTTTTATAAAAGTACTACGCCCCCATTTTGTTTAAAAAGACGTTATAGGATTTCATTATGAAAGAATTATTATGAAAGAAATAAAAGAAGACAGAAAAGGTATTATTATTTTGGTATTATTTACAAATTAGGTGATTTTCCCGTGCTCATGCACAAATATAAATATTTATAAAGTAAATATATATTATAATAATAATAATTTATTGCTATTTAATTTTGATTTTAAATTAATGGAAATTAAGTCATGCTACTCACTTTATTGCGATGAGGACTTAAACATATAATATAACTCTAAAGATAAAACTAAAACAAAAATGTCAAAATTATTTAGTAAAGTTAAACTCAACCAAAATAATCATATTAATATATACAAAAACCCAATTTTAAATGATTTAATTCTAATAGCAATATATACAAAACCCAATTTCCGCGCGTAGCGCGGACGAAAGCTCTAGTCTGATTAAAAAATTTAAACTAACACACAAGAGGCATGCATTAGTGTAGAATGTATTAATTCAAGTCTCCAGGTAGATGACGCTCTTACTTTGGTCTATAAACCTCAAGTCGACACATCTGTTCTCTATATTATTACTGAACAAGTGATCCGGTCTACCTATGATTTCAATCTTTCTCATATAATTGATTTGCAGATCATAAAGCATAACCACTGAATTGTACCGTTTCTGGAATCACAACAGTGATTTGACATCTTAAGCGACTATATATCTCTCACAAGTATTTTTGCTTTTGTTGGGTATCTTTGTTTTAAATCTTTGTTTAAAATCTCTAGTCTCTGCCACACCGAACCTGACTTAGTTTTTAAGACTACGATTTCGACAAGATCAAATTAGGACTGTACACAGTACACTAAAAGTCATTTAAACAAAAGGCATAACGGTTTTCTAACGGATGATAAATGGATTCGATTAAAACGTGACCCTACTAAAGTTATAATACCTTCTCCAGTTTTTGGGCTGGCTCATGAATTGAGGCTTTACTTAATTAAGGCCCATTAAACGTTAACGAGCCTACATTAACCACACCCACGCGTCAACGACCAATACTTATTAAAAATACAACTGTAGCATATAGTGTTGTAACTGGTATTGTTCATGTGCTTGTAATAGTTTAGGATTAGGAGTTAGGACGACTGACTGGTATTGTGTTAGGAAGTAAATTCAAGGAGATATTACGGATGAAGAAATTTGTAGTGCATATGAAGAAATTCCTTGAAATGCAATATCTTTATTATATAAACAAAGATATTATTATATTGGAAGGAGATTATGCCTTGGCCTTTTGTTGTCTTGAATTACTTCTAACGAGGACCAATGAACTTATCCGGTAGGTTTTCACAAATATCATATAATAATGGTCGACGATGACTTAGATTTTTAGGTCGTCCGTTCAATAAATACAAAAATGTATGGTTATGAAATATCCGATATTCATCTTTAGTTCAGTCAATGTGATTCTCATTTAGTGAAAAGCCGACTATTAGATCGGAAGACAAAAGATATTTCTCTCTGAAAGATAAAAAATGCTGAGAAAACGAATTGGTGGAGAGCCTTTCAAATGTAATGTTTAACGTAATTTTAAACTTGTTTGACAATGAATGGTAATAAACATTTCCATATGGCTCACTGAAAAGTGAAAAGAAAACAAAACAAATAATTAATTGTTCGTCCAGCACTGTGTATACAACCATCATGAAAGAAATAAAACTGGGAGACATAGTGGGACTTATGTAATGGTACATTGAGTGAAATAAATTGAAAAATAAAACAATCAGATTTTATAAATATGAATTGCTTCTTTCGTTGTTCCCTTAACCAACCCAACCATTTAACCTCTCTTTTATTTGAGTTCTATTTAGAACTAGGAGGGTTTCATGAGTATTACGCAGTTATAATAATTTTTAAAAGTTATATATATTTTCATTCAATAATTAAATACAATTAAATTTTAGATTTTAACTTGATTCTTTTAAAAATTAAATTTAGAAAATCAATTATTTGAAATTTTGTTCAACTATTTTTATTTAAATTTATTTAGATTTAGTTAAATTGCAATAAAAATTAAATTTAGAAAATCAATTATTTGAAATTTTGTTCAACTATTTTTATTTAAATTTATTTAGATTTAGTTAAATTTCAATAGAAATTCAATTTATATTTTCTAAAAATAACAATTGTATTACATTTGATAACTATATTTATTTTAATATCTGAATATTAAATTCTAGAAAATATGGTTTTGTTTGATTTATATAAGATCATCAAAATTTGACAAAAATACTTATTAATCTAATAAATCAATCTGTCAATCGCTCAACTTAGATACATTATCGTGATTAAAGTAAATAAGTTTATAATATGGAAATTTAAATTAATTGTTTCTTTACACCATTTAATAGGTTTTGGTTAAATTTTCAAATACATAACTATCTAAAATTTTTGACTTTGTTAATAATATATATCTTAATAATGCATTTGTTAAGAAATACTTTTAATTAATTTTGAAAATTAATTTGACAAATAATGTTTATTTTTATGTTTGATTTAACAATTTGCTGACATTCATTAACTTGATGAATGTTTGACTAATCTCTATTCAATTAAAGAAAAATTCTATTGTTTATGTTTTCCTTTAAAATTTTGTCTTCTACATTAGATATATCTTAATCGAATAAATACAATCTGAACCAAATGATATATGATTACGTTATTGTTTTAGGATGTGGTACAAATTAGAATTGAAATCTACCAGATTTATATTTACAAATTTGCTTTAATAAAATTTACGATGTTATAAAAATTAGAATCAAAATCCAAAATACTCGATCCAAGCCTTGATGCCTAACCATAGCTTTGAAAATGGATATTAGGCGTAGTAAATCTTTGCCACACACCAAATCTCTCTCTTGCGAACCCTCAAAATCCGATTAAGCTCACTCACCTCACTTTCTCATACAAAGAAATATCACACCGCCTGTTGTCACACAAAAATGATGCATCACACCGCTTCACATCTCTCTTAGCTTATAAAAGTTTATTCAATCTTTTATATTTTAAATGTAAAAATCTTTACTTGTATAAAATCCATTAATATAGGGTAAAAAGCTAGACATTTTTTACAACTTAATTAATATGTCACTACAACTTCAGTTTATATCAACCATACAACATAAAAAAAATCATTATATCATCATCGTCTATTATTACTTTAGCTTTTTTCTTTGATCTGTAAATTTCAATTAAATAATATTATATCTATACTTTGTGCTTTCTGCTGAAATTGATTATACGAAAGTTCTCAGGTGGTGTGACAAAAAAGCTAATCATTTCTCAAAGTAATCAGCTAAACCTAAAAATTACATCTGACAATAAAAATAAACTATTTTATTACAAAACCACTCGTTTATAAATTTGTGTGTAACAGATTCTTGTTTGTTGTACACTCTCAACTCAGAGTCTTTCACATTCGTTTTTCCGACAAGAACATCAAATCTTTTTTTTTTGTAACTAAGAACATCAAAATTTTCAGAGAAATGATTGTTCTTTTGTTCAAATCAAAGTTTCTTCCCTGTAATTAGCGATACTTTAGCTGTTGATCATCCAACAGTCGTCGTAGCTCCACCGGTCTCTTCTTATTTTTTTCAGTTTCCGGCGACCTTTACCATTCTCCGGTAGTAAATCCACCGGTTACTAGAATTTCAGACAAAAATTGAAGATCTCCGGGAGGCGATTCTGTTCTGACATACACCAATTCCCGGTTTCGACAAAACCCACAATCAAGTTTATTCCGGCGAACCGGAACCGACTTTACCGGCGACTCACTCTTCAAACCGGAAATGAAGTTTATGGAACTAGGGTTTCGGCCTGATACATTCTACACTGTGGAAGCAGTAAGGTGAACACAAGAACTCAATCTTCTTTCTCTCTCGAATTTTCGAAATTTTTTGTTAAATTGTTCCGACCAATTTCTGATCTTTTTTAACTGTTCTGTCTGAAAAAAAATTCAGGTCTGTGTCTTCTGATCTACTGAATGATCTTATAATCCAAGTAAAATCCACCAAATATCATCTTCACAAGGTAATAAAAATTCCACTTTTTCATTGTAACATTTTCAAGATTTTTTATAATAATAAAAAAATATTTTCAATATTTGATTTCTGATTTTTATTCTTTTGGCGCAATTTATATTTCAGTTTCCGATGTTATCAAAATGCTTGCGTTTAAAGAACCTAGTCTCTTCACAATCACAATCACAAGAACCCGAAACCTCACAAGACCAGAAAGTAATCCAACTCGTTGATTTCCCCGAAACAGAGGCTTTTGAGCTCTGTGCTAAGTTCTGTTACGGCATCACGATCACTCTCAGCTCACAACGTAGTCGGGTGATGTGCAGCGGAGTATCTCGGCATGACTGAAGAAGTCGAGCCTGGAGAGACAGAGAATCTTGTCCAAAGACTCGAACATTTCTTGACTTCTTGCGTTTTCAAGAGTTGGAGAGACTCACTTGTTGCTCTTCAGACCGAAGGCT
>JAAMPC010000544.1:0-23207 GCA_016771965.1 Brassica carinata | reverse complement strand
CACACCCTACGGCCCTCATGATTGATTTTCTATTTATTTTTATTTTTTTCAGACAAAAAAAAAAATCCTAAGAACCTAATTTAAATAGCTTGAGCGATGCTCTAACAGAATTTTGTAAAATATATTTTGGACGGCGGGAAAATAAACAATGTTAAACATCAGAAGTCAAAATTGATTAAGGTGGGGTCCACAGAATCGTGAATCGACGGCTTTGGTGAGAAGGGGTATAACAGTCATTTAGAAGTTGCCGACAGATCTAGGTGTTGTGATTGAAAACTTGTGTCGGTGGCTATACGATTGACGTTGACGACGTGTGGTGAGGCAAAGGGCCTTTTTATTTACGTATCCGTGTTCCTTTTTTCAGTTAAGGTTCAAATTACTTTTAATTAACCCATTAAAGAAAGTTCCTCATGTTGTATTGTAGCACATGATGGTTCTAGCATAAACTAATATGAAGGAAGGATTCGTTGAGCTTATTTGACTTTTCAATGTTATTCAAACGCAATCCTTGACCTCATCATCCAGGAACTTCCACGAGACTCCGTTTATACTACATTAAAATTAGAATGCCTAAGTAGGTCAAATAAATGTTTAACATGTTTTTTATTATTCATAGTGAATCAAATAAATGAATAAATATCTTGTTAAGATATCATCTAATGATGTTAGAGAACATGTTTTTATTGTTCATTGTGAATCAAATAAATGAATAACATTTTGTTAAGAAATCATCTAATGATGTTAGAGAACATGTTATTATTTTCAAAGTGAATCAAATAAATGAACAAAATTTTGTTAAGAAATCATCTAATGATATTAGAGAATGTTTTTATTGTTCAAAGTGAATCAAATAAATGAATAACGTTTTTGTTAAGAAATCATCTAATGTCGTGGGCCTTGTGGCAATCGGAGAAAATAAACCTAAGAGACAACTAATTGGAAACATAAAATATCTATCTATATTATTAAAAGAAAAGTACCCATTTGAAAATGTTTTTACTTCGTTAATTAAACTTCATATTTTTTTTTGTTTGTCTTTTTCAGTTGCATTTATGAAATATCCTAAAACGAATTAAACTGCCTAATTTATTACTTGTTTTCTCAGTTACATTAATGAAATATGTTTAAATGAATTTAAACTTCCTATTTTATTGTTTGTCTTTTTCGGTTACTTTAATGAAATATCCTTAAATAAATTTGGACATAATGTCATTTAATCAACAAAAAAAACTCATGAGTTATCCTTACGTGCATAATTTTAATAATGGAGATTTTAAAAAACGTTCATCATTAAAATGTTACCTAAAACATATAGCACTAATATATAACATATCCATAAAACTAGAATTTGACTCACACAATTGTACGGATATTATTTTCAGTTGATTAAATTAAAAAGTATTTATTTATTCAAAAAATATTTAAGAATGGCTATGTTTTTAAAAATTATATGGTATTATTTGCTCAAAACTCATTTGTCATTTGCTAAATTGTTAGAAATAAAATTTTAGCATAATATAACTCAGTTGTCATTTGCTAAATTTATGGTTTTTATTCATATTTTTTATTATTTAATTATAATATTTTCATTTTATATTTGAAATAGAAATGAATTTGCTTTCAAACAATATTTTTGTAAATGTATTTTTTAAAAAATAATCAATTTAAATTGTTATTATCATTGAATATAATTATTTTTGACATAATTTGAGTTTTCGTTTACATCAAAACTTATCATATTTTAGTGTATTTTAATTTAAAATGTAATTTTCATATTTTTCAAACAAATTCTAAAAATATTTTTAAATATTTTGTTATAATTTTTAAAAAATATTGAGTTGCATTTCAAATAAAAAGGTAAAGATATTAAAAATATTCTAATTAAAATATGTAAAATTTAATATAGTTTTAAGGAAATGGTCAAAATTAAAAAAAATTACACATAAAAAATCATGATTTTTGTTAACTGGTAGGATCATTATTTATATGATATCGCAAACGAAAGAAAAATTTATGTTTTTACAATTATCTAATTAACTATGTATACTCATTTTTTTATATTTTTTTATATGATATCACACACTCGTAAAAAAAATAGATAGTTTAAGATGCAAAAAAATAATATTTACTTAATGAATATAATATGAATGAATTTTACAAATACATCATTTAATAAAATAAATAATTAAAAACTGAAAATTCATATCCGCTCAGGATCTAGTTTACTCTTAAACGACTCTAGAAGCAAGTCATATAGCAAGGTCAAAGTAAACAACACAAGGCTCTACCTTTCTTCTGAGCTGAATCTATTCCAAGCTTCCTGGAAAGTTAGAAACATTTTAGAACAATTCTAGATTTGAACGTTCTTGTTCAGAGATTGTGTTGACAAGACATGAGATATGTGTGCAGTCATTAGCTTTAGGTCTACCAAAAAACAGTAATCTCGGATTACCTTGAACCGGACGGTTCAGCCATTTAGAGACACTAAAAACATGGATTCTGTTGACAAAACATGATCACTCTGCTCAGGTAAATCTCATTACCAGCTTCTTCTTGATGATGATTCCAAAAGAATCGTGGTTCATAGATGGATATGAGTGACATCACATGTGACCAATTGTCGACTGAGACAAGAATACATTGTGTAGTAACTAACCTTGAACTAACTCCACAGAGAGATACGCATATCCAACCACTCGGATTTACAATCTCCACAATTTTTAGTAGAATTGAAAAAATGTTCTTCATCACTTAAGAACCATACGTCTATTTCAATGTTATTATAACTTACATTATGCCATCTCATTCTCACTCTCACACATAAACTGTAGCCTGACTACATTCAGGATAAACTACAATCTTGTATGGCATTCAAGATCATCTATGAATGAAAAACTTTCCAATATAGTATAGATTCTCTTGAATGATCTCACCGAGCATATAGATATCGTAAGAGATATGTAATTACAAAAATATAGAAGAAAAAATAATTGTATAGGGACCAAACACTTTGATATGTCGCCAAACGTCCTATCACTTATCTTCACACCCATTTTCTTCTTTGGATCTCTCTCTCTCTTTTGTTGTCCCTATCACTTCCAAATTTCTATTAAATAAAGTAGTATAATGTTTTTAAAACTATTCTTAGAGATGCCCTCTCTCTCTCTCTCAGATATAAAATCTTGGTCTAACTTATAGATTGATAAATGGTAGTAATAATACATCACAAGAATCATGCATAGATCCACAACAAGACATGAACCACCGCTCATGATTCAAACCATTGTTTCTATTCATTTGCAAGTAAAGATTCATTATTCACATTCCCCACATTCTCAAACTTAAGAAACACTCTTTCTTGAAGTAAAATTCTTTTAAAAAAAAAATCATCAGAGAAAGACACAAAAGACTAACTTAAGACACCCCTAACCTCATGTTCATAAGGACATGACCACATGGTAGGTTATGTCAATTAGACCCCACAACTTCTCATCTCACCTTCTATATGTCCCCAACCTCCTCCACTTTTGTCACTCTCTCACTAGATTTCGAATCTCATGTGTGTGGGTCAATGTTGCTTTCTATTAAAACCTAAGAATAATCATATCAAATGGATTACATTTCTCCCCAGACATACCAACTCTCTCTCTCTTTTGTTGTCCCTATCACTTCCAAATTTCTATTAAATAAAGTAGTATAATGTTTTAAAACTATTCTTAGAGATGCCCTCTCTCTCTCTCTTTTGTTGTCCCTATCACTTCCAAATTTCTATTAAATAAAGTAGTATAATGTTTTAAAACTATTCTTAGAGATGCCCTCTCTCTCTCTCTTTTGTTGTCCCTATCACTTCCAAATTTCTATTAAATAAAGTAGTATAATGTTTTAAAACTATTCTTAGAGATGCCCTCTCTCTCTCTCAGATATAAAATCTTGGTCTAACTTATAGATTGATAAATGGTAGTAATAATACATCACAAGAATCATGCATAGATCCACAACAAGACATGAACCACCGCTCATGATTCAAACCATTGTTTCTATTCATTTGCAAGTAAAGATTCATTATTCACATTCCCCACATTCTCAAACTTAAGAAACACTCTTTCTTGAAGTAAAATTCTTTTAAAAAAATCATCAGAGAAAGACACAAAAGACTAACTTAAGACACCCCTAACCTCATGTTCATAAGGACATGACCACATGGTAGGTTATGTCAATTAGACCCCACAACTTCTCATCTCACCTTCTATATGTCCCCAACCTCCTCCACTTTTGTCACTCTCTCACTAGATTTCGAATCTCATGTGTGTGGGTCAATGTTGCTTTCTATTAAAACCTAAGAATAATCATATCAAATGGATTACATTTCTCCCCAGACATACCAACTCTCTCTCTCTTTTGTTGTCCCTATCACTTCCAAATTTCTATTAAATAAAGTAGTATAATGTTTTAAAACTATTCTTAGAGATGCCCTCTCTCTCTCTCTTTTGTTGTCCCTATCACTTCCAAATTTCTATTAAATAAAGTAGTATAATGTTTTAAAACTATTCTTAGAGATGCTCTCTCTCTCTCTTTTGTTGTCCCTATCACTTCCAAATTTCTATTAAATAAAGTAGTATAATGTTTTAAAACTATTCTTAGAGATGCCCTCTCTCTCTCTCTTTTGTTGTCCCTATCACTTCCAAATTTCTATTAAATAAAGTAGTATAATGTTTTAAAACTATTCTTAGAGATGCCCTCTCTCTCTCTCTTTTGTTGTCCCTATCACTTCCAAATTTCTATTAAATAAAGTAGTATAATGTTTTAAAACTATTCTTAGAGATGCCCTCTCTCTCTCTCAGATATAAAATCTTGGTCTAACTTATAGATTGATAAATGGTAGTAATAATACATCACAAGAATCATGCATAGATCCACAACAAGACATGAACCACCGCTCATGATTCAAACCATTGTTTCTATTCATTTGCAAGTAAAGATTCATTATTCACATTCCCCACATTCTCAAACTTAAGAAACACTCTTTCTTGAAGTAAAATTCTTTTAAAAAAAAAATCATCAGAGAAAGACACAAAAGACTAACTTAAGACACCCCTAACCTCATGTTCATAAGGACATGACCACATGGTAGGTTATGTCAATTAGACCCCACAACTTCTCATCTCACCTTCTATATGTCCCCAACCTCCTCCACTTTTGTCACTCTCTCACTAGATTTCGAATCTCATGTGTGTGGGTCAATGTTGCTTTCTATTAAAACCTAAGAATAATCATATCAAATGGATTACATTTCTCCCCAGACATACCAACTCTCTCTTTCTCTCTTTAGCTTTAAACCCCCAAAAGAAAAGATAAGAGCTCTAAGTTTTTGTTTACCTTCTCTCCATGGACTTGACTGGACTTAAATGGCTGCAACAACAACAACAAATGGTTTCACCTGAGTTTCTTCACATACTTGGCTCAGATGGGAGAGAAGAGCTCAGAAGGGTTGAGAGTTACTTGGGAAACAATATTTATGATACTATTGATGGATGCATCTCCAGGACAAGTAGCTTCCAAATGGAACCAGTGAAGAACAATGAAGATAACAGAGTCATTGCCTTGCGGAACAAGAGAAAACCAGAGGTTTGTATCTCAAGAAAGCATTGATTTATGCGGTTTTGGTTTTGTTTGAACATTGATTTTGAATGTTTCTTATTTTTCTTAAATCAAATTTTGGCTTTAGGGTAAGACAGAAAAGAGAGAGAAGAAAAAGAAGATCAAAGCAGAGGATGAAACAGAGTCAAGCATGAAAGGAAACTCAAACATGAGCAACACGGAGACATCCTCAGAGTTTCTGAAACAAGATTACATCCATGTGAGAGCTAGAAGAGGTGAAGCCACTGACAGACATAGCTTAGCAGAAAGGGTAACTAACTAAAGTGTTATTACAAAAATTAATTTAAGAGAGATTACTTATAGGGTTTTTACCTGATTGTTTTTGATAGGCAAGGAGAGAAAAGATAAGCAAGAAGATGAAATGTCTTCGAGACATTGTTCCTGGATGCAACAAAGTTACTGGTAAAGCCGGTATGCTTGATGAGATCATCAACTACGTCCAATCTCTGCAGCAACAAGTGGAGTTCTTGTCCATGAAACTCTCTTTCGTAAATCCAGAACTTGAGTTTCATATCAATGAATTATCATCCATGATGGTGGATTCAAGGTCTTTTCCATTACACCAACAAGGCTCTCTAGATTACTCAGTCATAAACTCAAACCAAACCACATCTCTCAACGCTCTTGTAATAATCTTCTCCCTCAAAACAAATATTTTATTTCCTGTTCCTTGTCTGTGAAGCAACCTATTAAACCTTTTTCTTTCCTGCAGAAATAGAGACATCTTCAAACTGGGATGTTCACTCACAGTGTCTTTACAACAACTTGAGAACTGATTCAGTTTCCAGTTTCTTCAGCCTCAAGTAAAGAAGTTAGGGATAAGGATCATTGAAAAGTCTGCAATTTTTATTTTTCTGATCATTCTCTTTGTTATCTGAAATTTGAACTAGAAAGACAGAGGAAACCATTTTTATTATTAAATTTTACAATTGCAAACTATTGTCCTATCAAATTACAATTACATATAAATTTACAAAACCCTAATTCAACAAAGAGAACCAGACAAAAAGGCTTTAATAAAATGACAATAAAAGAGAACGATTGGACGAATGAGCTGAGTGTGGAATACTAAAACATGTTCTTACATGAAATTGAGCGTTGTATTTTCCAAACACTAACTTATGCCTTATTTAGAACACTCACTTCCCATAACATATATACTCCATTCTCGACAAATGGCACTGCTAACCTAATAATAAAAACAATCACATCATTGGCACATTTGAAAGAAATTTAGATCCAACTGTACCTCCTATTTCAAAAACAACTAGAACTAATATGATATGAAAAACAATAGTTTCAAATATATATATATATATATATATATACATAGGATAAATATTTATTTACCTGCAACTCAAAACAATACTATATTAGGTGTTTTGCCTGCACATCTTGAGGCACAATTATCTTCTGGATATTTATTAATACATAAATATTAATTCAAAGATTAATAAAATTTTATTTATGTTCTCAACAAATTAAATTGAAAATCAAATTCTTTATATATGACAAAGTTGTTTATCAAAATATATATGATTATTATTGAATTTATAAAAATAGAAACACAAGCGTAATATAATTGTTTTTTTATTCATCGAGTTATCAAGATCTTAAATTTAGGTCTTTGTTTTGGGAAAAGCAATCCAATTTTTCATAACATGTGACATTAAATTTCTCATCAGAAAACATAGATAACATGAAATTATCTACATCTTATCTGAAATTATAAAAAATCTAGTGTTAAAAAAACTTTCCGAATAACAAAATGTTTGCCCTTTTACAGTAGTAAACTTAAAATATTTAAATATTTCAACTATTATAAAAAATCTAGTGTTAAAAAAACTTTCGAATAACAAAATGTTTGCCCTTTTACAGTAGTAAACTTAAAATATTTAAATATTTGAATATTTAAATATTTGAATACTCAAATCTTAAAAAGCTCAAATGATAAAAACATTTGGAATATTTTCATAAAAAATGTAAAGAACAAGAAGCCATTGTTCTTCAAGAACTCTTCTTCTTCAGCCTATAAACATCTACAAGCTTTTGAGTCTGCGAATTTGTCTTGTCTATAATCTCAAATGCAAGTGTTGAACTCTGCTGTTCTTGGAGAAAAACATCTCTCTCTCTCTCAGATATAAAATCTTGGTCTAACTTATAGATTGATAAATGGTAGTAATAATACATCACAAGAATCATGCATAGATCCACAACAAGACATGAACCACCGCTCATGATTCAAACCATTGTTTCTATTCATTTGCAAGTAAAGATTCATTATTCACATTCCCCACATTCTCAAACTTAAGAAACACTCTTTCTTGAAGTAAAATTCTTTTAAAAAAATCATCAGAGAAAGACACAAAAGACTAACTTAAGACACCCCTAACCTCATGTTCATAAGGACATGACCACATGGTAGGTTATGTCAATTAGACCCCACAACTTCTCATCTCACCTTCTATATGTCCCCAACCTCCTCCACTTTTGTCACTCTCTCACTAGATTTCGAATCTCATGTGTGTGGGTCAATGTTGCTTTCTATTAAAACCTAAGAATAATCATATCAAATGGATTACATTTCTCCCCAGACATACCAACTCTCTCTTTCTCTCTTTAGCTTTAAACCCCAAAAGAAAAGATAAGAGCTCTAAGTTTTGTTTACCTTCTCTCCATGGACTTGACTGGACTTAAATGGCTGCAACAACAACAACAAATGGTTTCACCTGAGTTTCTTCACATACTTGGCTCAGATGGGAGAGAAGAGCTCAGAAGGGTTGAGAGTTACTTGGGAAACAATATTTATGATACTATTGATGGATGCATCTCCAGGACAAGTAGCTTCCAAATGGAACCAGTGAAGAACAATGAAGATAACAGAGTCATTGCCTTGCGGAACAAGAGAAAACCAGAGGTTTGTATCTCAAGAAAGCATTGATTTATGCGGTTTTGGTTTTGTTTGAACATTGATTTTGAATGTTTCTTATTTTTCTTAAATCAAATTTTGGCTTTAGGGTAAGACAGAAAAGAGAGAGAAGAAAAAGAAGATCAAAGCAGAGGATGAAACAGAGTCAAGCATGAAAGGAAACTCAAACATGAGCAACACGGAGACATCCTCAGAGTTTCTGAAACAAGATTACATCCATGTGAGAGCTAGAAGAGGTGAAGCCACTGACAGACATAGCTTAGCAGAAAGGGTAACTAACTAAAGTGTTATTACAAAAATTAATTTAAGAGAGATTACTTATAGGGTTTTTACCTGATTGTTTTTGATAGGCAAGGAGAGAAAAGATAAGCAAGAAGATGAAATGTCTTCGAGACATTGTTCCTGGATGCAACAAAGTTACTGGTAAAGCCGGTATGCTTGATGAGATCATCAACTACGTCCAATCTCTGCAGCAACAAGTGGAGTTCTTGTCCATGAAACTCTCTTTCGTAAATCCAGAACTTGAGTTTCATATCAATGAATTATCATCCATGATGGTGGATTCAAGGTCTTTTCCATTACACCAACAAGGCTCTCTAGATTACTCAGTCATAAACTCAAACCAAACCACATCTCTCAACGCTCTTGTAATAATCTTCTCCCTCAAAACAAATATTTTATTTCCTGTTCCTTGTCTGTGAAGCAACCTATTAAACCTTTTTCTTTCCTGCAGAAATAGAGACATCTTCAAACTGGGATGTTCACTCACAGTGTCTTTACAACAACTTGAGAACTGATTCAGTTTCCAGTTTCTTCAGCCTCAAGTAAAGAAGTTAGGGATAAGGATCATTGAAAAGTCTGCAATTTTTATTTTTCTGATCATTCTCTTTGTTATCTGAAATTTGAACTAGAAAGACAGAGGAAACCATTTTTTATTATTAAATTTTACAATTGCAAACTATTGTCCTATCAAATTACAATTACATATAAATTTACAAAACCCTAATTCAACAAAGAGAACCAGACAAAAAAGGCTTTAATAAAATGACAATAAAAGAGAACGGTGGACGAATGAGCTGAGTGTGGAATACTAAAACATGTTCTTACATGAAATTGAAGCGTTGTATTTTCCAAACACTAACTTATGCCTTATTTAGAACACTCACTTCCCATAACATATATACTCCATTCTCGACAAATGGCACCTGCTAACCTAATAATAAAAAACAATCACATCATTGGCACATTTGAAAGAAATTTCGTCCAACTGTACCTCCTATTTCGAAAAAAACAACTAGAACTAATATGATATGAAAAACAATAGTTTCAAATATATATATATATATATATATATATATATATATATATATATATATATATATATATATATATATATATATATATATATATATATATATATATATATATATATATATATATATATATATATATATATATATATACATAGGACTTATCTTTATACTTTAAAATATATTTTTATAAGAATATTTTTTCACAATAGATTATAGTAGGTTACGTAAGATATGTTTGCATTTAAGGTTTAAACTTAGTTACTTAATTAAAATTGACAAATAAACAAAATTGACATTTACAAACTCCTAATTCAACAAAGAGAACCAGACAAAAAGGCTTTAATAAAATGACAATAAAAGAGAACGGTGGACGAATGAGCTGAGTGTGGAATACTAAAACATGTTCTTACATGAAATTGAAGCGTTGTATTTTCCAAACACTAACTTATGCCTTATTTAGAACACTCACTTCCCATAACATATATACTCCATTCTCGACAAATGGCACCTGCTAACCTAATAATAAAAACAATCACATCATTGGCACATTTGAAAGAAATTTAGATCCAACTGTACCTCCTATTTCAAAAACAACTAGAACTAATATGATATGAAAAACAATAGTTTCAAATATATATATATATATATATATATATATATATATATATATATATATATATATATATATATATATATATATATATATATATATATATATATATATACATAGGATAAATATTTATTTACCTGCAACTCAAAACAATACTATATTAGGTGTTTTGCCTGCACATGCGGGCACAATTATCTTACGGATATTTATTAATACATAAATATTAATTCAAAGATTAATAAAATTTTATTTATGTTCTCAACAAATTAAATTGAAAATCAAATTCTTTATATATGACAAAGTTGTTTATCAAAATATATATGATTATTATTGAATTTATAAAAAATAGAAACACAAACGTAATATAATTGTTTTTTTTTATTCATCAGTTATCAAGATCTTAAATTTCGTCTTTGTTTTGGGAAAAGCAATCCAATTTTTCATAACATGTGACATTAAATTTCTCATCAGAAAACATAGATAACATGAAATTATCTACATCTTATCTGAAATTATAAAAAAAATCTAGTGTTAAAAAAAAACTTTCCGAATAACAAAATGTTTGCCCTTTTTACAGTAGTAAACTTAAAATATTTAAATATTTGAATATTTAAATATTTCAACTATTTATAAAAAAATTAGTAATATTTAAAAGTTAATTTTTAATGATTTGGAATGTATAAAAAGTGAATTCTATTGATTTTGATCATTAATAATAGTAAAAAAATTAAGGTAAATCTAAAGATAATTAATTTATAACCTTTATGATTGAAACAATATTCATTTACGATAACAACACTATATACATAGGACTTATCTTTATACTTTAAAATATATTTTATTTGTTAGCCAAATTTTATGATATTAATTTATGATTGGATCAAATAAATATATCTATTTTTACTAAGGGTATGATGATTCTTAGTCCAAACCAATACAGAAAACACACCCACTGATTCCTAAATAAATAATAAAATAAATATATTTTTATAAGAATATTTTTTTCACAATAGATTATAGTAGGTTACGTAAGATATGTTTGCATTTAAGGTTTAAACTTAGTTACTTAATTAAAAATTGACAAATAAACAAAATTGACATTTACAAACTCCTAATTCAACAAAGAGAACCAAACAAAAAAGGTTTTAAGTTATAAAACAACCTAACAAACTTTTCTTTTCTTGAAAATGGGAATCTGAGTCCAAAAAGACCAGACTTCTTCAGAGATGGAGTTGTTAGCATCGGTTCTTGATGCTTAACAGTAATAACAGTCTGTGAAGTAGTTGCTCCTTCTAGTGTGGAAGACTCTTCTTCTCTGTGAAGATCTACTTCTTCAAGAGCTCTAAGCAACTCTGATGCACCAACCTTGGCTTCCTCCATTCCATTGTTTGATATCAAGAAAAGAGATGAGTAAATATCAACGCCCTCTCTCACAACAAGGTTGCAATACTCTATCTTCTCCACACAGAGCTGTAACAGGATGGAGATTGCATTCTCTTGCTCCTCCGGAACATATGAGTCCAGCAGTTCAGCTATTGAAGCTAAACAACTAGGTGTTTCCGTTATACAAACCCTTCCTTTCTCCGTGTTGCAGAGGTTCCTCAGAATGATTATCGATTGCTTGCTGAACACGCTTTGTTGCAAGAGAGATGTGAGATTCTTGACGAAACCGAGAGAAACCATTTCCAGACAAATCTCCTTGCTCGAGGAGAGGCTCTTGAGTGTGTTCATAGCTTCTTCCTGGAGATGGTCTGCTCCAGACTCTGCCATCTTCAAGAGGGAAGAGAGAGAGCCTATCTCCACCTCCCTGTGAGTAGAGTCTGTGACTTCAGTTCCTGATTCAGTGGAGAAGCTTGAGTTGAAGTCAGTACACCCGGCTTCTACAGCACTAGCACACACAGGATCATCAACAGACTGAAGCTGCGTGAAAGAGTTATCTCTCAAAATGATCTCCTCATGCTTCTTTAAAAGACAGAGAAGATACTTCAAAACCTGTCTCTTGTCCCCTTCACGCTCGCCTAACTTCACAAAAAGCGACTTTAAGGATCCTCTCTCACTCACAATGGCTTCAGGAGTTGAAAGATGGAGCTTCAACGCTGCGAAATGAAAATCTCTAATCTCATCAGAAGAAGATTTGCTCAGCTGCATCAGCTCTCTAACAACTTTCCCAGCTTCTTCTTCAGATGGTTCTAGAGACAACACAGTTGATCTAAGATCTTGAACTATTTGAGTTATCTGCAACAAGCAAAACTCTCATCAGTGATTCTTCATTTTTTTTATAGAAGAATCAAAAATAGTTTGGTACACAAACCTTAACAGCCAAAACAGTTGGTACCATGCTTCTGATATCACTTAAGCTTTGCTCTAATAACTTTATGGCTCTACAACCTCTTGAGAGTATATCATCTCCTGTTACTGCCTGAAGAATGAAGCAACATATTAGGCCACAGAAAAAAAAAATGCACATTTGCAAATTAAATTAAATTAAAAAAATGTGACAAACCATGTAGAGTTTGCTTGATTCACTGCAGTATCGAAGAAGCAGCTTAGCTTTCTCCAAAGCTTTGTTGAGCAAACAAAGAGTCTGTATCCCTGAGGAGGATCCGGGACGAGCATCTTCTATATCAGGAAAGATGCTCATGACCCTATCAACTAAGTTCTTTAACTCTAAGCACATGGAGTGCATCTGGAAGCAGAGCAAGCAACACCAAACATGTCATTACAAATAACTAAACCTTAAGGCAAAAAAGTTAGATTATAAGGAGATGCTTAGAACAGACCTTGAAGGAATGAGGCAACTTCTCTATCCGGGTAGTGATGTCAATTCCCATCTAACACAGCAAGTTTCAAGATTCTGCCAAGTTTGATAAACATATATTTGTAAGACAATTTGACAATGAAACAGAACATCAAGTAAACAAACCAAAGCACAGCAGAGATAAAGGTAAGAGAATTGAGTTACTTTTTTTTTTTGTCAACAAACTAAGATACAGTCTTTGAAGGTCACTCGTGTTAAAGATCTCGAAGGATTGCAAAAAAAAAAACGGTACAAACTTTGGTTGTTGATTGGAGAAAATGAAAAAGACTATTATGAGAAAGAGAGGACTGCGAGTGTTAAAGTGACTCGTTGAACTTTCACATTTTAAAGGGCGATAACTGGGCTGTGACGGGAATCTACGTAACCGCGTAATGCTGGTTCCAAAGGATGGATTGGTCTTTAGTGTCGCGTCGCACTGGTCAAGTCAACAATACACATGCAAACAGTTTTTATTTTTCTTTAGTAATTTACACAATTTTCTTTTTAAATCCTTTTCTATTTCTCCAGGGAAAATGGAACTTCTGAGTGAAAAAGTCTTTCGTCTTTGGTCTTTTATTTCCGTGTGTAAAAAATAAAAGACCATTCATGGTTAATATAAAATTATAAATTAGCTGCCCATCTATGGTTTCATACATCTGTTTGCAAATGTTAATATGGACATCTATTTTTGACAAACTCTTTGCTAACGTTAAGGATGCGCCATTTCGCTTTAAATTACCTATTCAAACTTTTCCTCATTTTATGGTTTATTATCTTTCATCAGACAATCTTGATTGTTGAAGATAGAAAAAAAATCGACATTATCGCCAAGATTGGGTCCCATGCATGTTGTATCTTGCAATAATTTAACCCCAAAAGAAACTACAATGTAAATAACATAGGAGGAGTGTGTGGTAGTCACATCACATGGTATGAGTGAGATATATAAGAGCACCATTAACGGGGTCTCCTAACCCGTCTCTTAGTGTTTTGAAATTAAAAAAAAAAAGAAAAAAGGCAATTATGTTAAGGGACGTCTCTTAATCAAGAGACAGAAGAGACGGCTCTTGTTTCCGTCTCCCAGTCGTCCTCTCCCACTCGTCTTCTTCCCAGCATCAGATGAATCGTACTCTAGCTGATTTTCAAGCGGCTCAGCAGCAACAAGCAGCTATCAACGTGATTCTTCTAAGATCGGTGGTTCGTCTCACCGTTACGGCTCGCCGTTTCTTCCTAATCTCAGGTCTCAGACGCAGCATCAATCGGATTTGGTTGGGATCCGAATGGGATACGGTTTGAGTAATCAGACGTCAGCAGGCGATTCAGATTCTAAACCGGGTGGGGACTGAGGTATATTGTTTTTTGAAGAATTTGGCTTCAACGTCGGAGTTCACTGTCTTCATTGATGTATTTTGCTTATGGTTTTGTTCATTTGTGGTGGCAGTGGTACCAATTAGATGCGCTTTATGAATTCAATTGGGACTTCAAACATCTTGAACTAAGTTGATTTGTTTACATTCTTTTTTTTTTGTTTCTATTGTTGAGTCGACATGTTTTTCAGTTTGGTACTAACTTCTGATATTTTTGTTGTATGCCAGGAAGCATTGGAGGAGGAAGATGGATTGCTCTATGGGAAGAAAGTCTTCCTTTTTGGCTGTACAGAACGTAAGCTTCTTCTTCTTCTTGTTTTGATTAATTGACACTTGGAGTTTTATGTACTGCTTTTATGCTGTCTCCTTGTCTTTTAGTCTCACACTCTTGTGTTTTTGCAGGCGTTTGTAAATCTTGTTCTTGCACTATGCGATCCAGTTGTCATGTTCCAGCCCTACTACTCTTGTGAATCCTGGTAACCCAAGCGGCACCTATACTTATAGTTGAATTGATTTTACCTGATAGTTTTGTTGGCGCTGTTACAGTTTAATAGCTCTTTCTAAACAACTCTGAGTAAAGCAGAGAACAGTAGAGGCTTGTAATTATGTCTCTACCCTAATCCACTTGATTTTACCTGATAGTTTTGTTGTTCAAAAGTATGGAAGTTTAATGGCAGATGATCACTAGAAGCTACTGAACGCCTTGCTGTTGCAGTTGGGCTGTAACCAAGCCACAGTCAGGAAGAAGGCTGTTACATGCATTGGTAAGTTAGTCTTCATTAAGCTTCAATGATAGTTGTATGAAAAATCTTGTCATTTACTCCTATTGCATTCCATGTTTCTCAATGTTTAACTTTTTTTCTAAGAACTCCTAAATAAGAAACTCCCATTGGAGCATCAAAATGTTGGTGTCTCTTAACTAAATCTTTTAAGTGACATTTAATAGTTAAAAATGATTAAGAGACCTATAGTGGGTTTTTGGTTTAATGATGCTCTAACACTTTCTTTCCTTCTTTTTTTTTTTAGAAAGAGCCTAAGATATAACACTTTCTTGTGACCACAACCTTCGCAAATGCTAATTATCAACGTTTGTGTAAGACTTTGTATTTCGTCGCAACCCGTTGAGTGGTCCACCTTTTTGTTCTTCTCCAGTAAATGCCTAAATCTACACTGTTTTTTCACATGAATATATTTTCAGAGATTGACATTATTCGCACGTTCAGTTTGTAATGATATTTTACAAGATGTGTAGTTTATTACTAAAAGAAAAGATTGTATGTGATGAATAGCTTATGATAGTATCTATATACTAGTATATTACTTTGGGCTGAATACGATAATATTGTAAATTATTCAAGCATCGACAGTTCAAAGACTGCTGCTTGAGTTTGATCCATGTCGAGTTCTTTCACATCCTTTTCATATCTTTTTGCTTTCTGGTTACTCTCATGGAATCCATTTCCTTTCTATTTCTTTCTCTCCTCATCTTGGTTTGCCAGCACCTATAGTGAATTTCATTATGTGTAAATAAATTATTTATGTGTGTAAGCAACCAACTATTCTGCATTAAATAGGAACATGACCTATTTATCAATATCATACTAGTTAGTCGGAGTAGAGAAATGAGACATGCATCACATGTATGAACATTTTATAATAATTCACAATGTTAACTGTTTATATAAGATCATACTAGTAGCATGGTATGTGGATTAGTTTTTATAGTTTTGTTATCGGCTTACTTATGTGCTATGCTACTGTGGTGTAGGAGTTCAAATGACTTTATATATCATGAAGACTACAACTTTGAGTACTTTCTGCCATTTGACAAGTCTCAGCTAGGAGTTTGTGTTTCTGATCCAAATTTATTTTACCTATCTTGTTTTTTTCTTACAATAATTTATGAATATTTGTATTGCAAAATCAGAGCTGATGGGAAACATAAGAGAGGAGCCGAGTCTCATCATTTGACAATTCACCAGATTATTGTTCTCAGTACTGATACCAATTGATATGGCTAAATTTCCAAGACAACTTGGGCGTTAATACTCTAAACATTCTTGTTGTCCATCATGCATATATTCTTCGCATAATTTTTTTTTTTTTTTTTTGCTTTTTATTTGTGAATTCATTTCTAGTATTAATTTTTTCAGTTTGGAAAAATATGTCAAATACTTATCAAATGCATTCTGAAAATATTACAAAGAATGACTTTGTACAATTTCTAAATTTCACTCATGTCAGAAAACTGAATGTTGGCTATAGAGTTACTACGAGAACTAGTGTTGATCAATAGACCCATATTGATCGTCTTGCTCTAAGAATCAGACAAAACTATGGTTCTTCCAAATTTCCTCATAAATATACATGAATTTACAATTTTTAGTGGAATCCTGTGTTTTAATTAGGGGTGGGCATTCGGGTACCAATTCGGGTTCGGTTCGGATCTATTCGGGTTTCAGATTTTCGGGTTTAAAGATTTCAGCCCATTCGGATATTTTTAAATTTCGGTTCGGGTTTGGTTTGGATCTTTGCGGGTTCGGTTCGGGTTCGGATAACCCATTTAAATTATTTTTAAAACTTTAATATTCATTATATGCTTAAAATTTCTCAAAATCTGTAAAACAAAATAATATATTACATATAAATTTGTATAATATATGTCAAAATACCTAAAATGAACATATAAATTGGTTTGATTTGAATATTTGGATAGAAAATCAATCGACATTTCAAGATTTTGGTGTTTCGAATATATTTTAGCTATTTTAGACATTTACTTTTGACTATTTATGTATATTTTCAAGTATTTTAGACAACTTAAAAGTATCTTATATATTTTGGATGTTTTTAATATACATTAAATCTAAAAATAAGTAATATATTTAGGTATATAAATCTATTTCGGGTACCCGAGATACTTCGGTTCGGATCGGGTTCGGTTTCGGTTCTTTAGATACCAAAATTTTGAACCTGTTCGGATATTTAATCAATTTCGGTTCGGGTTTTGTACTACTTTTTTTGATCGGGTTCGATTCGGTTCTTCGGATCCGGGTTTTTTGCCCAGCCCTAGTTTTAATAATTGTTTTTCAAATATGTTTTAATAGTTGTTAGTTGAAAATATAAGAAAAATAGTACAAGACAGTACTTAAGGATATATATGAATCAGAAACGAAGTTTACACTATACTAAGCGAAAGAGATTTGATCTTGAATCGTGGTCAGAGTAGAGCATACGTACTTAGAAGGTTATAAAGTAGGTACAAGTATCACTCGTTCATTTACCCGAGAGAACATTCGAAACGTTTTGAAAAAGAACACACAAGTCCTTCATACGAAATTTAAATTTAGAAAACTTACATAAATACCAAACAAAACATTTAGTAGATGTGAAATAAAGAGTAAAAATTAAATACTTTGGCCAAGGCCATGGTTTCTTTTTGTTGTTGTTGCTAGAATTAAGGTGGTATACAGGCTAAGACATTTAATGGGAAAAATCTATGTGACGATCATTCATCACATCGGAAAGTCGTGGACAAGGCTGGCCCGGTCGGCTACGTTAAGCCTCCAATACAAGAACGGGTCGGACGTGAGGTCATTATTATCGTCTCTGACATCATCAACGAAAGAATATTCGTTATTTGCTGGCGAGTAATAAGGAACTCTTTGCGTATTTTGATGTTGGTGGTGAATCCAAGGCGACGATGAATCATAATGATTGTTATTATTATTGTTGTTATTATAGTAATAATTTGTAACTCCGTGATGATCGGAGACCGGAACGCCAGCCGCGGCCGTTGATACTCCGCCGGAAGTCGAGTTTCTGGCGGAGTTTCTGGCGGTCGACTCACGTCTCTCTTCCTTCTTGAATCGGATTCCACACGCATTGCACAATGACTGACCAAATTAAAAATAAAAAAGTTATAATGGATGTAGAATTTTTTTAAAATGGACCATATAGTATATGGTTTTATATAAATATTGATGTAATGGGTGCATATTATATACCTTGGGACCTCTTGGACCGTTTCTCCAAAGAGGTGTAGAAGTGGTGTCACAGTTAGCGCAACGGCGAGCCAATAGGTTATTTCCGCCGCCACCACCGCCTTTCTTGCCACCGTGCAAGAAGTCCCATGAGCCTAAGGCGTTGGACATATTGTTGGAAGTGTGAGACGAGAATCTACGGTCATCGTCGTCATTGCAGAGGCGAGTTGAAGGAGTTCCAAGAGAGAGAGTGCAGTCAACAGAAGCATAAGCCGAAGAGTGATGGACACCATCGTTTTCGGAGAAGAACATTGAGAAACCCATCATTATACGTAGGTATATGATCGCGGAAACACTAGAAGTAAACTCTTGTTTTTGAGAGATACAAAGAGAAGTGTGTGTCTGTTTTGTGTAGTGGTTATAAGGAAACGGTGAAAGAGGAGTCAGGTAGAAAACAAAGGAATACACGTTGCTGTGTGAAGTGGAGATAGGCGAGAGTATTTATAGAGCTTGGGTATAAGTCGACAATAGAGCAAACCTTGGTCCCGATGTTATATATGTAACGTATAACTGAATCCATATTGTTTTTTTTTTCTTTCTTTTTCTGTTTATTCTCTAGATTTAGATGGGTTTGCTTCTTTTCTTTTTGTCTAAAAAGATGTTACAATTATGAGTATTTTATATAGTGTTGGGTCTTTGGTTCAGTTCTAAGAGAGACCTTTTGTTGAAGTTACGTTATTTCGGATTAAAACTGAACGGTTGGTGATCTAAATAACAACTCTAATAATTTTATACATAGAAATCTAACTTAAGTAGAAATGAAGTCACGTATACAAATCATAACTCTTACCTACAGAACGCTTTAGTATCTAATGTAGCAAATACATTAAGTTATTTTATCATATCTCTTAAACAATTCCGCATTCATTTTCTTTCATGTATGCTTCTATTAAATCAATTAGTAGATTATAATAGCTGCAGCGCGAAGATAATTGGTTTTGGACAAAAATTTATGGTTAAATATATATTTCACCTTAAACGATACTTTTTGCACGGACGAAATGTTGTTAACACTGCTAAGCAAACTACAGTGTTATAATGAATTAAAGAAGATATTTTAATTTAATTATTAAAATGGTAAAGTAGGAAATAATAATGACAAGCTCAATCTGCAGTTAAAGAGCGAATGTAGTCAAAAGAGGACCACGTGACTGGGGGATGTCACGGTCTTCTAAGGATCTGGTCTCTCTCCGATCACGATCATCTATCTCCAAAGCCGAATATCTCAGTCCCCTTCTTCCACACGTCATCGCTTGCTTCACCAAGTCGACGTGTAATACTCTCATTTTTGCAGTGGTCTTTTTAATTATATACGTATTTATGGCGATAACGTTCACCGCACAAGGTTATGTTAAAGTATAACACGCATTATAATGTGTGATCAAGGCTCTCATTCTTATGCTAACTCATGTCATTCAAAACGTCATTTTGTATTCGTATTCAGATAATAGCGATATCATATATCTATAGCACTCATTTTCAATTTAGTCTTAGATGAAATGTCTAGAAATTTGAATAAAATCATAATAAAGTGTGAATCAACTGGTTTGTTACCATGAGACTATTGAAAAATATTATAACTCTTATCGAAATCTCACTCAAAAAGACACTAAATATTTACTACCAATCGATTTTAAAACTGAACATTCACGCGTACTTTAGTCGTTCCAAACTTTATATGCATTTGAACATTATCATTGTCACGATTGTGGCCAATGCATGAGAGATATGAATGGTCAAGATTGGTGCTTTTAAGGAGTCAGGGAATAAAACTAGCCAATGTTCAGGTTAGAAGTGAAATATAAAGGGATAAAGGTAAAGGTGACCCGGTTGAGATACTTTGCAATGATTTAAAAGCAACAACATTGCGTTCTTTCTTTAGCTTGGCGAGAGATAGATTCTATTGGTTAGTCAAAGAAGCAAACTCCAACTCGAATTTAAAATATAAAATAAAAAGGGTACAAAGAGAATGAACTCATCAAATGAGTGCAGTCTGTAGATCTACAGAAAAGTTTTCTGTTTTCTTTATCATTTATCTTCTTTTTCTTTTATTGGATCAGATCTATGTTGTTTTGTACATAGTTTTACAAGACGCAAAACAGCTAAGTTTGATCTAAGCGGGAAACAGTTTGATCAAAAGGGTACGTAGACTTATTACGGAAGAACAAAAATCAGATTTGAGTTTTTATTAAGAGATCTCGGGGATTACAAAATCACCTAGAATATATTTTCATGTAACTATTAAGAAAGCCAGCATTAATGTATAAGTTAGATTTGTTATTCTATTATGTAAATAATTTGTTATACAAGTTATGTATTTGTATAAATAAACCTATTGGCTAAGTTAATAAAATGAAAGAAACTATTACACAACTTAGGTTTTCTCCAAATTTGACAGTTTTACAAAAAAAATTTCAGATTATAAAGTAAGTTTTTGAACTGTTATTGTGGTATTATAACCAACAGTTAATCCTGACCTGAAAAGTACAATTTTGAATTTTGGATTTACAATTCATATTATAAGCTACATGTTATATTTGTGATGATAATTTTTTTTTTTAACACATTCCCTCAAAACTTATTTAGCCGAACTTTAATAACGTTTTGGATGTTCTATGTCGATTTTGGATCATTTTACTATAGCATATTTAAGTTATATATCGATCTTTTAGAATTAACAGTCAACATTTTCATTGCCTGCAAAAAAAATCATCATTTTTTTTTGTTTTTTAAAGAAGAAGATTCAATATATAAAATTTTCAAAGAAGAAGATTCACTGTATAAACTTAATTCTTATGCTTAGTATGATATCTAAGATATTAGATACATACATCTTCTTTACCATGTGGAACTTTTAACATAAATGCAGTGTTATTAACTAGTCTTTTTAAAATTGCCTATCAACTAAGTTTATAGTACGTAAACAAAGAAAAAAATAATCATCAATTTGAGTATCAATTTAAAAAAAATCTTGTGGGAGGACGTGTGCCGCCAAACATGAACGGACAAAAATACGTGTAACTGGAGATAGTATGATGAATATAAAGATTTAAACAACACCAAGAGACCCAGAGAGAGAGAGGGAACAAAGAGAATCTGATCGGTCTTGAGATTGATGTTTTCTTGGTTCAATTGAGACGACCACACCGCTTTCCCAAAATATGCTTCTCTCTCACACACAAACACACACACACTTTGACAATTTGCATCTTGGAACACCAAAACTAACGATTACCCCAAGACACTAAGTGTTCGACTTTGTAATTTCACATTTCCTTGTCGTGTCTCTTCACTCACGTGACTTCGTATCTTATTCTAATCGAGACCCTCCATTTGCATGTATTTTATAAATAGGTGACTAAAGTACATTTCTTGGTATATATAAAATCATGGTGCAATGTAATTGTTGTGCATGCATGATGCATTAGGGGTGAGCATTCGGGTACCCGTTCGGGTTCGGATCGGGATTTTCAGATTTTCGGGTATTTCGGTATAGAGGTATAGAACCCGTTCGGGTATTTCTGTACTTTGGGTCGGGTTCGAGTATTTTTAGTTCGGGTTCAGTTATTTTAGATCGGGTTCGGATATTTAGATTTTGAAAAAAAAAAATTAAATTTTTCATTTCTCAAATTTCTTATATTTAAAAATATAACTTTCACTTAACTATTTTTTTTTTATTTTTAATAGATTGAGTGGTTAATAGATTTGGACATAACATTTTGAAACTAAAAAAGACATTAATTTGGTTAAGACATTAATTTGGTTATTATTTTTAAATTTTGGATGTAACTTTTTGTTAATTCTTGAAATAAAAAGTTTGACATGCATTTTAAGTAAGTAGCAAATCATTTTCTCCGTAATTCTATGTATATCATATGAACTTAAACTATGTGTAGTATTAATATAAATATTTTATATAAAATGAGAGATGTAAACTAGAAATATATGGTTAATTATACATATGTTCGGTTATCTTGGATATCCATTCAGGTTCGATATTACCCGTTCGGTTCGATATCTAATCTTTCCTAATTCAATATCCGTTCGGATATTTTGCTACCGGTTTGGATTTCAGTTCGGGTTTTCGGATCGGGTTCGGTGCGGCTTCGGATATCGGGTAAAATGTCCACCCCTATGATCCATGCCAAAACTAGAGTAGTTTAATAACGAGATAAGCGGCATACCTACGGTTTTTTTCTCTTTCTATCAATATTGTATTTTTTATGGTGGACCAATTGTCTTTTATGACTTAAGTCATTCATATTACTAATGACTTAAGAGTGATGGACAACATCGTTTACCTCAAGTCATTCATATTTCTATCAATATTGTATTTCTTTAATATGCCCTCCAAAAACGACTAGTAATTTACCTCATATAGTTCTCTGTAGCCGACCAAATATGCATCTATGTAATAAAACAATAACCATAATTATCTTTAAAATCTAAAACCGACTCATTAATAATATCCAACATGCTCGACAATGAGG
>JAAMPC010000543.1:0-23269 GCA_016771965.1 Brassica carinata | reverse complement strand
TTACTAAACTAAATGTTAAAAATTATAATGATTCCTATTTTTCATGTAAGAGAGTTTAGAATAAGTTAATTCAAAATTTAGAATGTTTTTAAATTTTAAAACAAAAGTAAAGAGTATAAACTTCAGTATATATTGCATTCTGAGAAAACTCAATATTTTAGAAGGGTTAACCCAAAGATTTTGAAAAAATTCAAAAATATGAAAATCTGGTTTTAATGTATAGTTTCATCGAGCACTGACATAAGATGATGGTCAAAGAGGTTTGGAACCTCCATTTCTCTAGAAAGCGAAGATTCTATAATGGTAATTCCACTAATTTAGGCGTATATGAAATTTTACTAAACAAAATGTTAAAAATTATAATGATTCCTATATTTCATGAAAGAGAGTTTAGAATACGTTAATTCAAATGTAGGATGCATTCAAGAGAGCCCGAAGGCGGAGATCTTCGACAAGCAAGCTTGAAACTCAGAACGAAGAGCGCCCTTGGTCTCTCAATCCCGGCTTGCTAATCCTGCATCGCCTCGATCTGACGCTGAAGACGACGCACTCTCAAGATTTGGCCTTCCTGGCTTTCTCCTTAAGCAATGAACTCACCGCCTTCCCGAGGTCCCTCTCGAGCTCCCCTATCGCGACCTCAAATTTCAACACTTTCACGAGTGAGAATCCTTGACAGCCGCCAGCATGGCCTCGTTTCAGACCATCTACCCTGCAGCTCCAACAACTCCCCGTAAGACGGCTGGTCTCAGAACCGCATCTCTGATCATCCCACGATCAACGCATGAACTGCAAACAAGAAGAAAGTTAGGATTCTTTGTCTTTAGAAAAATATATAACAATCAAGAAAGTAAGTGAGCGACAAACCTTCCTTCCGCAAGCCCCGACGCTATGCTCGAAGTCTTCTTGCTGCAAGATTCACACCGCCCTTGGTAAACTTCCTCTTCCGCCCTTAGGCTGAGCAACCGAACAACACTAGAGTGCGAGCGCTAGAACGATCTCCTTCCTACCGAGGAGGCATAGAATCAGCAGCCCTCTCCTTATCTTCGGAGAATCGGAGTCGTGGATGATCCAGCAAAGCCGATCATCAGAACGACCGAGCCTGGGCGAGTTCCAGTATCTCGCTGGAGTTACGCTCTCCCATGACCGAGAACGCAGTGGAAGAGGACGGTAACTCGGCGCCATCTCGAACCTGTTCTTTCTCGGCTTGGATTTAACTAATTTCTCTCAGAGAGATGATCAGTAAGCTAGTCAACCGAGAAGTCGGAATCGGTGCCGAGAGGTAGCCTCGCCCATCTCCACATCGAAACTTCGCTTGTCACCATGGGAAGAAGACATGTTAAAACAAGAGATTTGGAGCTAGAGAGATTTAGAAGATTTTAAGAAGGGAAGGTGTGAAGCAAATGAATGACAAGAGCTCACTACTTATAGAAGTATGGTCTCGAATTTTATATTTTTAATAAACACTTTCTCGAGAATTCTCTCCACGGAGTTTGAAGTAAACTTTGTTCAATACTAACTTTGCCAAAATACAAACCGCAAGAAGAGTCTCGACTCTAACGAGCTGGGGCTAACTGTTGGAGCCAAAACGGTTGCAATGAAATTAACGCCAAAATCCCCGAAGAAAACGTGAAACCTTCTTCGACAAATACTTTTCGAAATAGATTCTTCTTTACTAAAACTTTATGGAAGAAACACGAGTCATCGGACAAGAGCTCGAAGAGGGTCGCCACGCAGCAACCAAACGATGTTCCGCTGGTCGCTACGTAACGACCGGTTAGCAGAGCTCGTCGCCACGCGAATGACCGAGCTCTTCCAAACGCCGATACGGCATTAGTCCATGCGCTCGTCTACCCTTCAATGCTATCTCCGAAGACCATAGCGAACCCATTTCACGATTCCCCACCATTCTAAGTTATCGATCAAACTTTACCGTAAAACCGCTGAAAGTTCGTTTTATCGAAAAAGCCGAATAAATGCTTCGAGTCGGAAGACGCCCAAAGGGACCTAAGACATGACTCGAGGCCCAACTTACGATTTCTTAACCAACAGCCCGTAGCCGCTTGGACGGTTTACGCTTGGTTCACAAGGAAAGATAAATGTCAAGTTTCCGCGGATAAATAACGAAATTTTGAAGATAATTACGAAGATCGGAAAAATGGAATAACTCCATTTTTATGCTATGGCGGCTTAAGGGCAGAAGGAGAAAAGCGTAAACCAACCGAAGCCAGTATATAAGGAGTCCTAGGCTAGAGGCATGGAGGATGACTTTTCAGAGCAAACTTAGCACTTAGAGCATTTTAGGCAATTTTCCGCTTTTGTTATTCGAGCGCGATTCAATTAGTTTTTTCCGCTTAGGGTTTTAGAACTAGGAATCTCGCCAACAGCTCTCGTGAGCTCTGGCACTTACCTTGTTGTAAACGCTCAAACGCTGATTCGAATAAGAACTATCTTGCTCTTTTTTCGATTTCTTATTTTATTACTGTTCTCGCTTCGTTATGATTGCTTGGCGGTGGTATTAGCAGATATCCGACCTCCGGGAAACTAGGGTTCTCCTACTTTCCTAATTTAAACGGAAATCGACAGTAATTTCGTTCCCATACTAGTGGGAAATATAGATGGGTTTGATGGTGTCTTTAAGAGCGCATAAACCTGGCGGCTGGAGGACATTCAAAAATACATGTTTTATTGATTCCTCCGAGGCTCCACATCTGGTACAGCATAAGTCCCTTTGCATCTCTCTTCCGCAGATTTTTCCTCGACTGTTATACAATCTGATACCGGGCCATAAAAATGTTTTAACTTCGTTGACACCGTATTCTCCAGCAAAATGCTTTAAGTAGATCAACCATGGATCCAAACACAACTGATGATTTTTCCCCATCCGGATGTACCCGCCTCGATTTGGTATCCTGATTTACTCTATATTTCCCATTATTAGTGAAATGCCAACCATCCCCGTCCGCCATGTGTGTCCTCGCTAAGTGGTATACTTTCTATTATTTTCACAACTTGGGGATCCACCAAGGTCCGAATTGCCTGTGAGTTCCAAGTTCGCTAATCTGAGTGGCTAATAGAGTCCACTATAAGGTCCGCAAAAGTTGTGTTGGTTTTATTTGCTGGTCTCGCAGTGGTTGAGAGCCATGAGTCATTCCATACGGATATAGATGATCCTGATCCCACCCTTTAATTAGTCCTTTGCTAACCAGAGATCTATCAGAAACCATACTCCGCCAGCCATACGACGGGAATATGATCGGATTGGTTCCACGAGGGTGGGCAAAAACAGAACCAAACCGAAGTCAAACCGAACCAACAGAACCAAATCGATTCAAACCAAACCAAAGTCTATTTCAAATCATTCGTTGAAGATTTCTCCAACTAATGGTTCGGTTTGGTTTTAAACCGACCGAGAAACTGAGGGGTTTTGTAATTATTCTAATTAAAAATATTAGTAATATACTAAATTTCTAATACTATACCACATATTTTTCATTTTTCATTCATTAACATATATTCTTCTAACCTAATATGTAATCATCAAAATATTTGATTTAAAAATAGAAAAGTATATATGTTTATATTTTTATATATGTAAACTTGTATGTTAAATCTAAATCTAAAACCTAAAACAAATTTTATTAAAAAAATTCTTCTCCACAGCAGCTACAAGGAAAATATTCATTACAGACTTTTAATAATGATATAAGAAAAATTACTAATGATGTTCGGTTTTTATTTTAGTTAATTTTTATTTGTTTTAATTTTTTGAAACACTTTTTTTTTGAAACACTTTCATTTGTTTTAATTATTATATACTTTTTTGTGACTTTGAAAAAAAAATTGTTTCAGTTTTATATTGAATTTAGTTCACATAGTTTATGTTTACATAATTTATGTTTTAAAATATAATTTCTCTTAAAAAGAAAACTAAGAATAACCTAATTAAATTGATCCAACAAATAAACCAAACTGAATACAAACCGAATCGAATATAAACCTAACTGAACCTAAACTGAACCAAACCAAACTAACTATAGTTTATTTTAGTTGAAAAAATACTAGAACCGAACTAATCAAACCTAACCAACCGAGAAAATAATCAAGTGTCCATCCCTAGTTCCGTGGATGAAGCCTTCTGAAATACCTTCCTTTGAAAACTCAAGAGAATAAAGTATTTGGCTTCTCAATGAGAAGCCAAAACTGCTTACCAAGCATCACCGTGTTAAATTTAGTGAGATCCTTAAAGCCCAAACCTTCTTCATCCTTGTTAATACATAATTTATCCCATGATTTCCAGTGTATGCCGCTTATGCTCTCCGACTCCACCAAAATTTTGCCACCGCGACTCTCGTTTCTTTGTGATTGTCTTTGGTAATCGATAGGAAGACATCACATGATTTGGTAAAGCCACCACTGATTTGATGATCACTTCCTTTCCCCTTTTAGTAAAAAACTTAAAAGTCCAACCATTCACCCTGTTATTTAAACTTTTCTGAACAAAGCCAAACACATGTATCTTCGATCCCCCAAAACTCTCTGGTAGTCCCAAGTAAGATCTCACCCCTAAGTTCTGAATTCTGTTATCCCGAAATTCTTTTGTCATCTGATTCATCTATCTTATGGCCAAACTGAGTCGATAATTTCTGAAAGTTTATTTGTTAATTCTGTATGTATGAACCTAATCTATGCTTTGGAGTTTGAATAATGTATTATATTTTTCAATGCTTTTACATTATGAACCTTATTTAGGCTTTTGGATGATGTATGAACTTTATCTATGTTTCTGAACTCCACGAAACGTAATGAAGTTATTGATACACTAAAATGAATCCTTGCTACCGCCAAGTTAACAGTAAATTGTAATATTTGAGATTCAATCCAAATGACCAGTTTACTCTTTACTCTTATGAGTTCAATATTAAGCTCGAAACAAATGGGGTTTTAAAATCAATGGTCACGCTAAGTAACTAGAATACCTAGAGATTCAAACTCGATTTAAATGAAAGCCGGCTTGTGGTTGTTCATCGGTGTCAATGCGGAACCAAACAACTATTCAAGTGCAATGAGGTGCAGTCTAGAACTCGAACACTGGCTAGAACAATCCACTATCGTGGACTTGTTCCTTTTGCTGATCGGTCTTGAGTCCTAAGCTCTAACTTGAAACAAGACGCGATAGCAAGCCTTAGAGATCAGGTCTGATTAGTTCACTTAATACCCTAATATCTACCCTCGCTGACTAGGGATATGAAGCTCATTCAATATATGTCAATTTATCTCCTAAGCGGTTAGCTAGGTGATTAAACTAGAGATCGAACATTAAGTGATCAATTCAATGCAAGCAGTAAGAACAATATGAATGAAGAACAGTTAAAATCACTTATTTATGCTTAGCTCATGCGATTGACCCTAAAACCCTAAGCAAGCTTAGCCGACTACTCAATCATAAAACAAGATGACACATACATGATTTCTGAATAATATCGTATATAAAATAAAGTAGAAAGACAAGGGTTCAGGATGATCTTCTCGTGAAAATGAGAGATGAAGCCTTCTCCCTTACAAGTTGCTCAATCTAAAATAGTTCTAGGTCTCTTGTAAAACTAGCGTAAGAAATTATAAATGATAGCATAGGCTTTTATATGGAGGCTTCAGTGGTAAAGAGAAAATCTAGGGCAAACCCCGAAATCTTGGAGGTTTCCTTAATAGTCGGAACAGTCAAGCTTGTTTCTTTGGGAACAACCTTCGATTGATCCGACTGGCTGTTCCATGCTAGATATTCCAAAATGACTTCTTCCTTCATGGCACTCTCTTCTTTACTCTTTCACCTGCTCCAAACCTGGAATGATATCAAATAAGCAAGAATTAAGACTGAGTATTAACTCAAAGAACACATATAATGGTATTAGAAACACCATATATCAATTCCCCCGACTCTAGATCCTTGTTTGTCCTTGAACAAGGCCAAGCCTCAAGAACAAGGAGAAAGGTTTGAAAGAGTGGAAACTCGCTAACCTCAATAACCATACTCTTACCACACATCTCTCGAACCATACAAGCTGTAGACTCGCACCACACACCCTACCAACACCAACGATCGCTGTTCAAAAATCAGCTCCATACTCAATATCTCATACCTGAAAAAGGTACACTATCGAGACAAAACTCCTTAAATTCAATTAAGAACAGCGTGAACTTCCCATCACAGGCACTTTTCAGAGTAGACGGCTAGGTAAGTAACATGCTATTTCATGGTGGAGCTAAAAGTGTTTAGGGGCTACCAAATTTAAGTGGATGCAGGATATCGCAAGAAAATAGTAGGAAAGGACGGATCCATTGATGTCCACATCTCTTACTCGCTTCTGCTTCACGGTGCAGTTGTTCTCTCCTTCGATCAACCGTGGGACTGTTCTTCAGTTCTTGACTTCCTTTGCCTACTCCTCAAAATTGGTACCAACTCCTTGCTCAACCTTTCCAGTGGCCTGTGTTTATATATATATATATATTTTACATACAAGGTGATGGGGTTGCGAGGAGAGGCAACATAATGAATGTTTCAGAGCCACTGGTGGTCTATCCTTTTGTTTCTCACTGGTCGCCATTGTTCCTCTTGTTAAAACATGCACTCATAGACTGTTCTCTTGTTAGAGCATGGTCTCATCGACTGTCTCTTCATGCTTGATCTCTTTCTCTGAATGTATTGCATTAACGAGTAAGAGGCTGCGCTCGATCCTTTCCTCTCCGACCCTTTCGCACATATCTGCACATATGACACTGAAAAACAGAGTGCATGAGGGTAAAAATAAAGGCTTAGGCGCAAGGTGGGAACTAGCTAAAGATGAGCTAGCCACTCAGGATCAGCAAGATTGGTAAAAGGAGTAAGAAGTCCTGAGTGTAAGTCTCGTTTCCCTGATCTAGTGCCCATAACAAGAAGAATTTCAGTCAAGATTAGGTTCAAGTTAGGTGGAGTTGAGTCTACCCAGTGTAACCTGATCGGTTGAGAGCTTCCGAGAATCAAATGAGATAAGTCGGGGTCTTCCAGGTCCAAGTGTGGGTCTTTCATCACTGCTAAGGTCACGGATAAGAAAGTGAGCACGAGGTGGTTAAAAGATTATTACAACACAAGGTCCTAATTCCCACAAGAGTTTTATCTGACTCGATCCTAAACTGACTCAATAAAACATCCAAATGACATAGGGACTGACTCGAAATAAAGACATAGAGTATCAGATACAACAAGTGCTTCCCCCAGACTTAATTTACACCATCCCTGGTGTGCAACCAAATCGAGGTCAACCAAATAACAACACAAAGCATAAAACTAAAGAGTTCAGATGGATAGAACAATGGATAGAGAATAGTCCTTGCGGACTCAGTCGGACTCGCCGCTCGGCCGGATCAAACTAACGCTCAGTGCGAGCGATGAACCTCCTCGTTGAAGTGCCTGTTCCCATAGGCCTTTCCTGGACGGTGCGATCGTGGAGTCTGCTCTATTGGTGACTGTCGCTGGTTACTTCCGCCAATGCAGCCGCCGGTAACGAGATGGAGGATCCTCCTCATGAGACTGTTGTTCTTCCGCTGCGAAGTCGACCATCCAACGCCGGTAAGCCTGATCATCTGTCACATCCACCAGCTCTCCGAGGTCGTATGATGGGTCAGCTTCTGGGTAATGTCCTCGACATCTTCCATATCCGCGCCGGGGCAGCAGCACGAGGATCAGTGCATAGGAGCTCGGGTGGTGGGAGGAAGCGACGTTGTCGAACACGCTGAGCCTGGTGATCTCGGGTGAGGCAGCTTGGTGAATAGCTGGGTACCCTCCTTGTCGGAAGTTGTAGGTATCCTCATCTCGCGATGATGGCACGCCATAAGGTACTTGATGTCGAGGTACTGAATCTTCGTGTTCACCTTGTATTTGCTGAGATCAATGCCGAAATACTGAAGAGCGGCGTGAGCAAGCTACCGCTATGTCCTTCTTGTTCGTGCCGCTGCATCAGTCGAGCCTCCTCTCGCAAAGCATGGTGATGAAATGAAAGCGCGGGTCGCCTTGACCTTCAATTGGAATGCCAGACCTGAAGCACGGATTTCATCCTCAATACATGCATACAGGGTTTGCAGCCCCCGCTTGTCACTTTGGAAGTCTGATCCTTGGCGAACAGGAGGTTTAAAATGATCTTTGCAATGACTCTAAGTGCCGGGTTCCTGATCTCGACTGGTCGGCTTTGCCGTGTGAAGTTCCCATTCACGATGAAGTCCCGAAGGTGTTTGATGGGGCGAACTTTTTCGCCACTGCTACCCCTCTCGGTTCATTCGCATCTCATAGATTTCGCGAGTTTGTCGAGGGACAGTGAGCAATACTCTCCATCATCCATGAATGAGAATGAGCAGTTGGCGAGGAAGGAGCAGAGAAGTCCTCATAGCTGATGGTGGCAGTGGCGAGCACTTGGTGGACAAGGTCAGGGTAGAGCTCGTATGCAGCATAACAAAGGGAGCGATCCCCATCGCCAGCTCTCGAACACATCCGCCGATACCGAGCTCAACGAGAGTCTCGGCGGCAAAACGGGTAGGTAGTATCTCGCCTTGAGTAGAGTGTTGTACCGACTAGCTGTCTCCTTGTCCCACCCTTCGCAATTGAAATCTAAAAGCGTAGGTCATCGAGATTGATTGGCTCGCCTCCTATTCTCGCGCCATGGGTAAGAGGCGGAGGTTGGTTGTTCTCGCTCGCTGTGGGGCGTGTTGTTCGCCTTCCATGTTCTATTGGCCGATTGCTTGGTGCGGTGGAGGCATCTGCAAGGCAAACAAAAGTTTTTCATTAGTTTCATCCTCGGTTCCATAGAAGAAAAGGAATCACACTAATCCTCTTTAGAACTATTCCTTTTTCCTTCTAAGCAACCTGCCTTCAATAAACATGAACATCAACTCGCCAAATCAGACCATTTCAGCTTTTCAAAATCACAATTCATATGAGCAATGTATATCAAGATGCAACATTTTGTCTAAATCAGAACTTGCTCAAACAAAGGGGAAATGAAACCGAGATTCTCTAGGCTAAGAGACAAAAGTTCAACTTCTAAAATCAACCCTAACAGCAAAAGGGAATTTTGGATCAAACTATTTCTGACAAGAATCAAACTATCAAAGCGGTTTAGAAGGGTGAGCTTAAAACCGAAATCGCGATTATATTTTGATTGCCGAGCCTCTTACCTGATAATCGGAGCAAATGGACTGCAAAACAGAGAGAACTCGAAAATCCAATTGGATTAGAAGCAAGAATCACTTAAAAGAGTGAGAATTTAAGTTTTGGTGATGGCTTCAAAATCGCAAGAGAGGGAGGAATGTACGGCTGAGTGAAAGGGGAAAGTGGAAGGGTGGGGCCTTGAATAGGCTTAAACCCTAACCACTCTCCATTATCTCTCTTTTGTGTCCGAATACTTACCTGAACAGGCGATGGGTTGTTCCACCGTAAGAACAGTCCTACGTTGTTCGACTAAAGTGTTCGGTTTTTCTTGTTTTTGACCTGCAAACTAAATCTGAAAAAATAAAATAGACTATAGAAAACAATATATACACTCACCAGTGGGTTGCCTCCCACCCGCTTTAGTTAAAGTCATTAGCTGACTTTGCTCAGCCGATCGGATGATGGGGATCGCTAGGAATTTCTCCACCCTCTGCATAGTGGAGTCAGCAAGGTAATGCTTGATGCGCTGACCACTGATGACTTAACTCGTCTCCCTTTTCTGTCCAGCAACACAACAGCTCCGTAGGGTGGACTTCCTTAACGGTGAAAAGTCCGGACCATCTAGATTTCAGCTTGCCCGGGAACAGCCTAAGTCTGAGTTGAAGAGCAAGACGTTATCGCTTGGTACCTAAACGCCTGGCAATGATTCGCTTGTCATGGTAGGCTTTGGTCTTCTCCTTATAAATTTTGGAACTCTCATAGGCGCAGGTGCCTTATCTCTTCCAGCTCATGGACTTGGATTATGCCTCTCAGTTGCTGGCTTGATGTTGAAATTCAGTAACTTGACCGCCCATGAAGATGACAAGCCTTACCGTAGACCAGGTGATAGGGGTGGTCCCTAGCGCATTTTGTAGGCTGTTCCAGACGCCCGTGAGAGCATCGCTCAGTTTAAACGACCAGTCCTCGCGCTAGGTATTGACAGTTTTCTGTAGAATGTTCTTGACTTCCTGTTGGAAACTTCAACCTGTCCACTCGCCTAGGGGTGATAAGCGGCAGCCACCTTGTGTTTCACCCCATTCTTCTTCAACAGGCCCTGAAATTCCTTGTTGATGAAGTGTGTTCCGCCATCGCTAATGACCACTCTAGGCACCCCAAATCTCAGAAAGATGATGGAGCTGAACATCTTAGTCACCACTTTTGCATCATTAGTGGGACTCACCACGCTTCTACCCACTTGGAGACATAGTCAACGGCCACCAGGATGTACTAGTTCTTGAAGGACGGAGGAAATGGTCCCATGAAGTCGACTTCCCAGCAGTCGAACACCTCAACTTCTAAAATATAATTCTGAGGCATTTCATTCCTTTTGCTGATGTTCCCAAGTCGCTGGCATGCATCGCATCGAAGCTATGTAGCGTGAGCATCTCTGAACATAGTTGGCCACTAGAAACCTGCGGAGGATTTTGGAAACCGCTTTGAATGTGGCGAAGTGCCCTGCATAAGAGGAACCATGGCAATGATGTAGAATCCCTAGAATATCTGCCTCGAACACACCTTCTGAATATGCCATCCTTGCAATGTTTGTACAAGTACGGTTCATCCCAAACATACCGCTCTTAAGAATTTCTTCTCGCTTCCAGTGAACTTAAGTGGTTCCTTTTCAGCAGCTAGGAAGTTCGCAATCTCAGCAAACCAGGGGAGGTGAGAGTACTGCTTTGGATTGCGGCTACTGGTTGTTCCGCACGCGAGAACAATCGGATGTTATGCTCAGGGTTGTTCCGCTCGCAGACCAATCGCGCTGACGTGTTCCACTGTGTGTTCTTCATCAAGAACTGTGTCGCCCTCAATCTTCATTCTGGAAAAGTGGTCTGCAACCCCATTCTCGACTTTTGTCTTTTATCTCGAGATCAAATTTGGAGAAGAAGAATCCACCTCAACAACCTCGGTTTTGCATCCTTTTGTGAGCAAGTACTTAAGAGCAACATGGTCTGTGTGCACAATCATCATTGATCCCACCAGGTAGGATCTGAACTCTCGAATGCAAAAATAATAGCCAGGAGTTCCTTCTCATTCAGTGAGCGATCTGCATTGAGCTTCATCCATGGTTTTGCTTAAATAGATCACATGAAGTTTCTTATCCTTGCGCTACCCAAGGACTACTCCAACTGAAAAATTGCTAGCATCAGTCATGATCTCAAAAGGGAGATCCCAGTCTCGGTTGTACAACAGGTGCGCTGACTAGAGCTCTTTGATCGTATGGAACGCAGCTAAGCACTCTCGCCGTCAAATCAAACTTGATCTCCTTTGTAGCAGTCTGGTGAGTGGTCTCGCTATTTTGAGAAATCCTGGATGAACCTCCTGAAAACCCTGCATGACCCAAGAAGCTTCTAATAGCTTTCACAGGTTTTGGTGGCTGCAAGCTCATCATCACCTCGACCTTTGCCTTATCTACCTCAATGCCTTTCTGAGATCTTATGCCCTAGAACAATCCCATCTTTGACCATGAAGTGACACTTCTCCCAATTGAGCACCAGATGTTTCTCCTCACACCTTTTGAGTACCCTGCACAAGTTTGACAAACAGACACTAAAGGAGCTTCCATAGACACTGAAATCGCCCATGAAAACCTTCATAATATCTTCAATCAGGTCAGTAAAGATCGACATCATGCAGCAGCTGAAATGTTGATGGCGATTGCACAGCCGAATGGCATTCTTCTGACGCAGACGTCTCGTGATGGGCATGTGAACGTCGTTTCTCCTGATCGTCCGGATGGATAGGGATCTGAAAGAAACCTGAATAACCATCTAAAACAGTAATATGGGTGGTTAGCCAATCTCTCAAGCATTTGATCAATGAAGGGAAGTGGAAAGTGATCCTTTCTAGTGGCTGCATTTAATTTTCTGAAATCAATGCACATGCGATGTCCTCACACTGTTCTAGTAGGGATCAATTCATTCTTTTCATTTGCGATATCAGTGATCCCACCTTTCTTAGGTACTGCATGAACATGGCTAACCCACTTACTATTAGATATGACATAGATCACACCCGCCTTAGAAGTTTCATTATCTCTTTCTTAACAATATCTTTTAGATTCGGTTTAACCTCCTCTCGATGTTCAACATAAGTCATTGATTCTTCTTCTTGGTGTATTCTATGCATGCATAAATCAGGTGAGATACCAGGTTTTTCAGCTAGTGAATATCCTAATGCCTTACGATACTTCCTAAGCTCACACAAAAGCAATGCAGTTTCCACATTATTGAGTTCAGCTTGCAATGACTGTAAGTGGAATTCTGACCTAAGAAAGCGCACTTCAGCCCCTTGGGAAGGGTTTTAGCTCAACCTTGGGAGCCTTCAACTCGCTCCGGGATCATCAGGTAGGTTCGGAAGTTCGTAAAGGGGTCGCCCAGCTTGGAGTGTTCTCGCCCTTGTTGCTTCCCCGACTTAGACTCGCCACCATTCTTCCCATACCTCGCAGAGTCAAGCATTTTATCATACTCGCTCTGCGCCAATGTTCTCGACAATGTGCTCGGCCTCAGCTCTTACTAGTGCAAGTTCAAGTGGATCTTCTGTAAGAATCTCCTCGATCATCCCGGCGAGGTTACAGGGGATCAATCCCTTTATCCACCTCGAAAGTCTGTCCATCCAGCATCGGCTTTTCTCAGCAGCTCATCCATCTCGAACTGCATGACTATGTCCCCCATTGAGATCAATCTTCCCTGCCGCACATCAATGATGGCTCCAACAGTACATAGGAACGGTCTTCCTAAGATGAGAGGATCTTTGGATTCCTCTTCCAGCTCTAGAACTACTTGTCTGCTGAACAGAGGTGTTCCCGACTTTTACTTGGAGATCCTCTAGAATACCAACCGAGGACTTAACTTATCTATCCATGAACACCAAGGACATCCTAGTTGGCTTGAAATCGTGTATCTGACATCGTGCTACAAAGTAGGGCATGAGGTTTCCGCTGGATCCCAGAGCAACCAAGGAGCATGAGAAAACTATCTTCCCAATCTGGATAGAGAGGATGAACTTGCTGTGGTCTCCTCGCTTTATCCTGCCTGTTCAAGCACGGCGCCCACTCCTTAGAGACAGTCATGAATTCGCCTCTCCTCGATATTTTTCCTGAGATCAATCTTTAATAAAGCTGCGCATGGAGGGCATCATCTGGATCGATCCATCAATGGGAGTCGGACGGTTAGGTCCTCCAGCATCTTTCTCGCACTTCATCTCCTCTCGGTCCTTACGTAGCCTTTGCTGGAACAGGTAAGGGACTTTGTATTCGCGAAAGCAGGAACAAGCTCTGGGATCGGGCGGACAGCCTCAGCTGGTTGTTCTGCTTCTGGCTAATTGGTTCCAACTATTGGTTCCCCTCCTTCTCGCTTGCGGTATCGACCGTGGTTGTTCGACTCTTCTCGCTTCCCCGCCTCAGCCGCAGCGAACCTCTTCTTTACCGCTCAGATAGTTGCTTTCCACTTCTCAACTCAACCGCATTGCACTCCTTAGGGTTTTGTCGGTTTCCCGGTAGAGTACCTTGTTGCTCTTGACGCTTCAGCAGTCTCGAGCAATCTGAATGTCAATCTGTCTCATATGACTCGCGACATTGTCGTGATTTGGTGCTCAAATCGCTGAACATATGGTTCATTCTGGTATTGATCTCAGTAGTAACCTGGTTTAGAGCCTTCCCTTGGACCTGTTGCCCTGAGCAGCTGCTGCAACATAGCTTTGTCTCATCTTGTGGAACAGCGATAGAGCGGAGGTAGCTGGCTGAGTGTTCTGGTGTTTTGCATCTGAGGTGGATTGTTCTGCGGTTGGCTTAGAACATAGGTCCGGGTTGGTAGTTCTTTGATACCCGCATACTGACCTTGGTTACTCTGCGGCAGGATCAGCTGGTTTGTCTTGCTTAGGCCAGAAAAGTTGTGGGTTGTTCCTCACGCAGGGTTTGGGTGGTAGTTTTGAGCTGCCATCCTTGCCCATTCACGTAGCTCACCTCTTGCTGATTTTCTCCTGATATTTCAGCATCGACGCCAGGTCACCGCACTCTTCTCGAAGCTGCTTCTTCCATTATGAACACTTAGCTTTGGTTTCCTAAGCAGCTTGGTCCACCTTTGTAGCAAGATCATCTATGATGTTCACACTCTTCGAGCGTCATGCTCCTTGTTCTTATTTAGTGAACTTGAAGCCATGTTCTCAATCAGCCCAACGCACTTCAGGTGTGGTTGGAGTCATGAAGTCTCCATTACTCGAAGAATCAAGGGTGTTTCAAACTCATAGCTCACTCCATCATAGAACACCTCCAATATATAGTCATCATCAAACCCATGGTGCAGAACTCTCTGGTACTCCTTGTACCTCTCCCAAGCTTCATGAAAAGGTTCATCAGACTTCTGCTTGAAATTGGAGATCCTGTGCCGTAGAGCCGCGGTTTTAGACTTCGCGGTAGAAGTGGCTCAGAACGCTGATCGGACTTGGTCCCATGAGGTAAGAGAACCGGTCGCAGAGTGGAGCAGGAGCTTTCCTTCAAGAGAGAATGAGAACAGCGACATTTGACATAATCTGGTGGCACTCGCTGAGCGAGAGAAATTGCAGATTCTCTCAAAGGCTTCAATGTGGTTCATCGGGATGTTAGTAGTGAGACCGCTGAACGTGCTCTTCTGTACCAGACTAATCAGTGCAGGTTTGATCTCATAGTCTTACCGAAAGTGCAAGGAGGAGGGTTGATGAGGAGCAGTTAGTAACGGTTCACGAAAGGTTCCGCCTCCCAATAGAGCACCACGCTTCTCGGCTGCTTCAGCTGCTTCTTGAGCAGCTTGTTGCTGATTTTGATGGTCGATGCATCTGCAACATCTGTTGTTGCTGAGTCTGCATTTGTTGTTGAATGATTGCCAATGCAGCAGTGAGGTCATCCTGATTGCCGTGATCACCCATGTTGGTGTCGGTTGTTCGCTGTTGACGGTTCTGTCTTTCTAATCTTGCGAAGTTCGCCGTTGGTCAGTTGATGTAGTGGTCCTTGCGGTTCGAGTATGTCTACTGGTTATGCACTTGGATCATCTGTTCCAACAAATAATTAAAAGCAAGTTAGATATCTCGCACTAAATATTAAACCGAAAAATAAAGGTAAAAGCCTGGTCCCCGTCAAGAACGCCAAAACTTGATACACTAAAATGAATCCTTGCTACTGTCAAGTTAACAGTGGTAATTGTAATATTTGAAATTCAATCCAAAGGACAAGTTTACTCTTTACTCTTATGAGTTCAATATTAAGCGGAAACAAGTGGAGTTTTAAAATCAATGGTCACGCAAGTAACTAGAATACCTGAGATTCAAACTCGATTTAAATGAAAGCCGCTTAGGGTTGTTCATCGGTGTCAATGGAACCAAACAACTATTCAAGTGCAATGAGGAACAGTCAGAACTCGGATCACTCGGCTAGAACAATCCACTATCGTGGACTTGTTCCTTTTCTGATCGTCTTGAGTCCTAAGCTCTCACTTGGAACAAGACGATAACAAGCCTTAGAGATCAGGTCCGATTAGTTCACTTAATACCCTAATATCTACTCTCTGATTAGGATATGAAGCTCATTCAATATATGTCAATTTATCTCCTAAGCGGTTAGCTAGGTGATTAAACTAGATCAAACATTAAGTGATCAATTCAATGCAAGCAGTAAGAACAATATGAATGAAGAACAATTAAAATCACTTATTTATGCTAGTTCATGATTGACACCTAAAATCCTAAGCAAGCTTAGCCGACTACTCAATCATAAAGCAAGATGACACAAACATGATTTCTAATACTGCATATAAAATAAAGTAGAAAGACAAGGGTTCAAGATGATCTTCGTTAAAATGAGAGATGAAGCCTTCTCCCTTACAAGTTGCTCAATCCAAAAAGTTCTAGGTCTCTTGTAAAACTTTAAGAAATTAGAAATGATAGCATAGGCTTTTTATATGGATGCTGGTAAAGAGAAGAGAGAAAATCTAGTGGCAAACCCCTCAAATCTTGGAGGTTTCCTTAATAGTGAACAAATACCGCTTGTTTTTGGGAACAACCTTCGATGATCCGACTGGTCGCTTAGATATTCCAAAATGACTTCTTCCTTCATGGCACTCTCTTCTTTACTCTTTCACCTGCTCCAAACTTCTTTACTCTTTCACCGCTCCAAACCCGAATGTTATCAAATAAGCACTAATTAAGATTGAGTATTAACTTAAAGAACACGATAATGGTATTAAAACACCATATATCAGTTATGTTAAATATAATTTTTGTATGTTAACACTGTTTTATAATTGGGCTCAAGGAATGTCCATTTGGAATGGTCCAATTTGGTATGTGATAGCTTGGACTTGGTCCAATTTGGGCTTAAAAAATAATGTCCAATAAACTAGTTTGTCCATTTGGACATGCCCATTGATATGAAAGTCCATTTGACATCTCTACTGCATCTCTTTAAAACTCGAGAATGGTTTGACACTTTTCTTTTAGGCCTTTTAAAATAAAAACTATTGTCTCAAAGAGCGTGCATGATATCGATAGACAAGCTCGCTACCTTCATTCCGTTAATCATTTCTCTCTCAGCTTTTTAATATTCAATTAAAGCATTTGTGCACATGATGAATATGTAAGGAGATAAAGCACGAATTATACTTCCATTGTATATTAGTGATTTTTGTGTTGATATAGTTTTATATGTGTTTAGGTATTTTAATTTCAGTTTATATTCTTATAATATTTTCTTAGAAAAAAATTGAAACTAATTTTAAATTAGAATCTTTTTAAAATAGAGATCAATTCTGTCACATAAATCAAGTGATATCATAATGATTTTATAAATAGTTTAAAAAGGATTCAAAATTTTATATAAATCATGTTTTTAATCTATAAACTGAATAAAAACTTTTAAAATCTCATCTATTTTAAGTCTAATAGAATTGATTTCAAGTTATACAACCAATAACACCTCCTAAAGCGTGAGCTGGTTGAGTTTGATAAATTTCTTAATTTCTCTTGTATATATATATCTCTAATAACTTTTTGGAATATTACGCATAATAAAATAACGAAAGAAACTAAATTTTGATGGGTATTTTCGAAGTGCATGTTTATTTTTTGGAAGAATAGGTCTATTTGTTATATTTATTAAAGTTATAATAGCATTTGAAAGAAAATTAGACTGCTGATGTCTTTTCCATTAAACTAAAAGAGGTTAGAAATGAATCTGTAAATGAATAATGTGATAATGTGTTAATGTGATAATGGTGTGGAGACCAATATCTTCATTGGATATTTTGAGATGATTTAAGGATGTAATAAAAATGATGAGAAAAATTAAATAATTGATGAAAAAATTTGTGAAACGATGAGATAATTATTTAAAAACATAAATACAGCTATAACCTTCAAATAGTTTTTACTTATATTTATAGTATAGATATTTATTTGTTTTGAATCCTGCTTTAATTTTGAGGAAAAAATGGGAAAAAGTATTCCAATGAGCTTTTTATTTGAAAACTATATCAATTTTGTTTTTTTTTTTGAAAACTACACTTTTATATATGTTAATTGACCAATCCAATCTGAATATTTGGAATGGGTGCTTTGTAGAATTATATATAAATACGGGGACTCTGGTAATTTGGATACTCTTGGCTGGGGTTCTTCTCAAGTATCGTGCCGTATAATATTTGTTTCTTTGACTTTTCTGTGCTTTATTTTGCTTTCATCGTCGAGAGAGAGAGAGAGAGCAATAGATAGATAGATTTGGTTGTGTGTTTTGACGAAGAAGCTTCTTCGCTCTTCTCCTTTGGAACTTTTCTCCGTCTTTAGATTGTCAACGCGTTTCTCATCTGTGATTTCTCGGAGCTTCAGATCAACAATCATGGCCACCGCTGGAAACAAGAACATCAACGCCAAATTGGTCTGCCTTTTTATTATTTATCGCTGATTTCTATATGAGCTTTAGATTCTTTCTGGGCTCTTTTCAAATCGTGAAATTTTGATTGGATCGTTGATCTCTGATGTAAATTCTGTTTCCAATTTAGGGAATTTGAGTCAAATTTATAATTACGAAATCGGATTAGATTCCCTTGTTCCTATCTCATAGTTGCATGCTTTATCACTGTGGAATTATATCTTTCTTGAATTGCGTGTAGCTACTTCGTTTGTATCCCTATGTGTTTGTTTAATCGTGTGATTATGATCATTATGAGGATTTGCTTATGGGATGATTATAGTGTCTAAGAAGTATGGTTGTGACTATTTTAATATCAGTAGGCTCTTTTTGTTAGTGATATGTGACTCTTGTTAGAGTAATTTAGGTATGGTTAGGTTAGGGTGTTTTTATTTAATGAGTTTTAGTGTTTCACTTTATTGATTAGGTTTCCGATATTATCTTTCTATGTTAAAGAGTGTTTTTTTAATTTCTGCATTAGTGTTAGAGATGATTGAGTTGTATTAAAACCTATACAACAAGGGTCTATATTGATTAATTAGTTATCAAATATCCAAGAATTGATTTTAATCTAGGCTAGAAGACTGTTTCTGTTTCATTTTGTGTTATTTTGGTTTTGGTGCTTAAATTGGTTAAGTTACTCAGGTATTGCTTGGAGATGTTGGGGCTGGAAAATCAAGTCTTGTGCTTCGGTTTGTCAAAGATCAGTTTGTTGAGTTCCAGGTTTGTGGAGATTCTCACAATGGTCTACTTTTTATCTTGTTTCCGTGGCTGATTCTTGAGGTTTGGATACTTGTTGTGGTATACAGGAATCAACCATAGGTGCAGCTTTTTCTCTCAAACACTGGCTGTGAATGACGCAACTGTCAAGTTTGAGATATGGGATACAGCTGGTCAGGAACGCTACCATAGCTTGGCTCCAATGTACTACAGGCAGTGCAGCTGCCATTATTGTCTTTGACATTACTAATCAAGTACCTAATTTCTCAGTCCCGTGATCTAGTGGCTAACTTGCTGATTAGCAGTGGGCAGTTAACTTATTTTTCTATTCTCAGAAGGCCATTTGAGAGAGCTAAGAAATGGGTTCAAGAACTGCAGGCACAAGGTACATAACTCGCTGACTATGGTTTAGATTTATATACATTGCTAGTTTATAATATAGTTGGTGAGGCTTATTTACTATAATAGGGATTTGATTCTGTATTCTTGTTTTGTTGTTGGCGTGTGAATAGGTAACCCTAATATGGTGATGGCTCTTGCTGGAAACAAAGCTGATTTATTGGATGCAAGGAAAGTGTCTCCAGAGGTAAAAAGAAAAATTTTGTTTTCTGTGTTGTGTTGTTAAGTAGCTCTTGATAGTCATATACTATTTGTCATATTTGCAGGAGGCAGAGGCATATGCACAAGAGAACAGCCTTTTCTTCATGGAAACCTCAGCGAAGACTGCAACAAATGTCAAAGACATCTTCTACGAAATCGGTGAGTCATTCTTACACTCAAGAAACCAAATTTCAAACATAATGTTTTACGACTAAATTCCTTTTGCTTTTCTTGCTCAAACCGCTACAGCAAAAGGCTACAGCCGTGCAGCCAGCAGAAAACCCAACAGGGATGGTTCTCCCAAACGGGCCAGGAGCTACGGCAGCAAGCGCATCATGTTGTGCTTAAGATCTCTCTCTCTCTTTGATTAGTCACAGTAGATCTCTCTTCTTCTTATCTTGACATTGTCGCTTTGCTTTGCTTGCATTGACAACAAAAGTGTATATCCAAATGATATTTCAAACCTTGTGGAATCTAAAAATATTTGTATTTGAAAGAGGTTTGGATCTCTTTTGTAATTAGATATCATAACTTACTATGCGTGTGCTTGCATCTATTTATTTTTGTGCACCAATATCAAGTTTCCTTGTGTATATATTGTCCAAAGTCGAAATGTTTTGATGAATGACAATAAAGTAACAAAACATGATTCTTATTTTCTTATTCATCTAAACATCCAAAAAGGAGATGGAATAAAATTGGAGGATGTTTACACTAACATCCAACATTCACTGGCTGTATTGCACAAAGAGGAGTAAAGACATGACGGAAACAATCCAGAAGAGAAGCATAACAGTGGAGCTCTATATATAGGTAGTCTTATTGACTTGAACCCTTAGCCTTATACAAGAAAAACGTGCAGCGCTTTAAGATCAAAATGGACATCAGTTTGAATAGAAGCTTGTTGATGTCTGAAAACTAACCAACCAAAAAGAATAAATATGTTACAGCATGTAGCGATAGATAAATATCATCAAGCCGAAAAATTCAACTACAACTTCGAGAATTAAACAGATATGGTCGACGGCATTATCTAAAGGGACTCACTCTTGGAGTCCAGATCTCAGAGGTAAGCTTTTTGACATCAGAAACTCATCTATTGCATTTTTCTGCCAACAAACAAGTTGAAGTTGGAAGAGAATGTAGCTAGCTGAAAATAACATCATGTTCAGAGTACGCGTGCAAACCTTTTCTCGCAATACACTTTTGACAAAAGAGGTAGTAAACAAGAGTTGGATAACATGTACCTAGTCGCATCACGCAAATGATGCTTACGCAAAAGTTTGATTAACGTACCTGGTTGAAATACAAAAGCAATATTTTTCTCTTCATCAGCAGCACCTTTTCTGAAAATACAAAAGCAACATTAGCTTAAAATGAACTCAATCTAATCTTCTACTCATATTGAGGACAATCGAAGGTTAAGTGGACGAAAAACCGGTTCATCAGCTTAGTATCTAGTAAAGCCGAAACAAACCAGAAAACAAAAGTCCTAGACTGGTACAAATTTAGATTTTATAGCTCAACAGGTCTGAATGCACTTGTTCAGGCCAATTTGCACAGTCAACCCCAAGTTTTTAAAAGCTAGAGTTCACAAATAAGAATAACAACATTAGACAAAGAAGAGAAATCATCACAGACCACAAAAGCTCATGGATTCCGAAAACCCTCTGAAGCTAAAGAATGGGTGATATAAGCCGCACCTACATTGAACGCCTGGCCATTACTTGACCATGTATCAATCATAACACTGAGAATAAACAGAACCATCAGAATTGAAAATTACTGAATCAAAGTGTACAACTTGATTCATCACAAAGTTTGAAGCTTTATCTTCATGTGAACTTACCCATCAAACTCAAGTATCAGGGAGAGTTCTTCATAGAAGCTATTTCCATGGCTACGACACAGAACAAAAAGTGTCCAATTATTGCGCCGATAGATGAACACTCAAACTGTCTAGTATGTAGTGACAGATGAAGATTCATATTTGCAAGAAATATACTGAGGGCGGCCTCGGGAGAATAACCCTCATATGAGCAGTCTCAAACTTGTCCAAGTACTCCGTGACAGAGTCAGAGCCTTGCTTTAGCGCCAGTAGCTCCGCAGGGTCGCCGAGCTCACTGAAACGACCGGAGATGGCTACAACATATTCAGTCCAAGGTGGGAAAATACCGCACCGAAAGTACTCATGTAGTTGCGGTGCCATTGATTGGCCTTGCCGGTAGGTGCAAAGCGGCGACGCTACTTTGAGCTCCGGCGGTGCCGTTAATGTCAAAGAACTCTTCACACTTCGAGATCCAGTCCCGGAGTTGGGTACCATCAAAAGAGGGGAATCGAATCTTTGGCGACGGGAGGTAAGGGTATTATGGTGAGCGTCCATTGTTGTAGCGGTCGGTCAGATCTGGTGGGTCTGGTGGTCGGTTTGGGGTGTAGGGGGGTTTGAGGGGCTGGGGTCCATCGGGGCTTTACCGGGGGCTTGATGCTGAGAGGAGGTGTTGAACATCAACGCTTCCAGTCTGTCAAAGCGCGAGTCAAGCGAGTCGGCGCGGGACTTGAACTCGGCGGCGAGGAGCTCGTGTAGTGAGCGGATCTCGTCGACCTGTTCCGTCAGGGACCGTTCCTGTAGTCTTGTTTCTACCATCGTGGCCGAGGATCGTTCGCTCTGATACCAATGAGACAGCAGGGTTATACAGAGTAACCAAACCAATCTAGAGCTCACCTAGAGCTTAAGATAGGGATAATCAAGACTAGAAAGTGATCTAAAGAGAAGGATCACCTTGAAGAACAAGATCTCAAGATAGATTGCTAGCTTGGAAGCTTATGCGTAAGAGAGATAAGGATAAGATGAAAATGATTATTCTGATTGATACTCTGCAAGCTGTAGTCAGCCAGTACATAAAGGAAATCCCCAAACAGTCACATACGACTCATTTGCTGACTCCACAAAAGACAAAAGCTTGGGACAAAGCCCTAAAGGAAATTGCAAAGACTGAAATTTGAAAATAAACCGAAACCGGTTTAAGTGATAGCTTGTGATCCTGTCACATGATTTTCCTAAATTCTCTTACCAATGTCATTGAATAGAGAATTTAGCACGGGCGACCATAGCAAATTTAATAATTCAATAGATAACTTAATTGTTACAATAAATTACAATCTCGAACTCCTTTGTCATCTCCATTTTGAAATCTTCAAACATATTCGGATTGTTGCAGCTTAATATCAAGTCATCCACATGCAAGCATGCAATCAATATATCACTGATAAAAGGGTATTCCCATGAGTTTGCCTTGGTATCGTGTTGTATTGTTGTATTGAATGATCCCAGTCATTTGCTTTTGGTTCATATAATGCATAATGCTCGGTTGTTGGTTGGGCTGGTTCCATGGCTCTACATGAATTAGCAGTTTTTGATCCCTCCCACCCTGTTCTTGATCAATGTAGAGACAAGGTATGTTCGTTATACCTTTCATAACTCGCAGAATAACCAATTCATGGGGCGGTTGGAATATTACAGAGGGACTATAACGAATCCAGGTCTTTGGAGTTACATTCTGATATAAAGTTCATGCTCATATGACACTTGATGAAGTTCTTCTCCTCAAGTACCTATCAGTGTTCCATGCTCTTGGTGTTTGCTTTAAATCCATAAAGCTTTCTTCAGCCTCAATACTTTTCTTCTTCTCCTTTAACTATGCAGCCTTGTGGTTGCTCAATGTAAATTTCTTCCTCAAGGTCGCCATTTAAGAAGGCTGATTTGATATCCATTTGATGTATTTTTCAACTCTTTGGGCTGCCAATGAAAT
>JAAMPC010000542.1:0-23291 GCA_016771965.1 Brassica carinata | reverse complement strand
GATCTTCAACCTGGGCAGACCATAATAAGTGCAAGATTGCTGTCATGAGTCAAGAAACTATGCGTCTTCAGTGTCATCAATCCTTCAAAAAAAAACATTAAAAAAACTGTCTCGGCCTCTTCGCACATGATAAATTTTAGAATCTCAACATTTATATTTTACTTTACTCAAATAGCTAACCAAATATATTATATCCCATAAAAATTGTAGCTGACTTCAAAAGGATAAAACTCGTAACTTGAGCTTGACTTGCTTTCTTTTGCATTAGTCTATTTTTTTTCATTTGCGTTTTACCATATTGTGCTACTTTTTATTTGTTTGTTTTGTACTCTTGAATTACAGCATCTTTCCTCATATCACCGAGAAGAAGAGCCATTTGTTTCCTTCTTCTCTTGCGTTTTCGAACTTTATGGAGGTGACGGTCTATAAGTGTTGATGAGATCATCTGGGAGCTAGCTACACTGAAAATGAAATTCCCGGCGTCCGAGGAAACGAGCATAACCTCACATTCCTGTGGCAAATCATTGAAGGCAGAGAACGGCAACCGATTTTTAGGGAGTTCGAAAACGGATCAGCAGAACGTGTCAGGTTTAGTGGGTGGCCGAAGCTGGTTTTAATAATACAATGACTTAGAAATTTTTTGTTTGATTCGACCTTGTAACCGAAACCGATTTCTCGTTCTCAGGTTTATTTTAATATAATTTCAATTTTTAAAAACGCATACATAGAACCTTCGTAAAGGTTCAGGGCTGGATCCAAACTTTGTCACTAGTATTAATAAAGTAACTAGATTTTAACTTGTGCTTTAAAAATACGGATATTTTTTGTTTGCAAGTTTTATATAAATGTGTCAAAACGTGGATGTTGTTTAAGTCAATCAAAAAGATAAATTTTGGGTTTTTTGGTTTTATATTTTTAGTAATCATTATTGTTGATGAGTTTCACAAAGTTTTTATGTGGGACATTTACACTTCATATAAAGATCTTAAATATATTTAATGCTTATAGAAATTTCTTGCATAAATTTTTTCCTAAAATCTCGAGGATATATAATATTTTAAATTTTGTTAGGTCAATCATATCTTGTTAACCACAATTTATATTATATTAGTTATTTTAAAAATATTAATAAAGAAACATATATCAATAAAATAGAAAAATATGTTAAGTGGTTATATGTTTTAAAACATCTAAATTACCTTTAGTCGTTTATCAACTGTTCCTTTCCTCCAGCACCAAAAACCGCTCAGTACCAACTAAGACCGGCTCAAGGTATGGAAGTGGAGGCATCGCCGTGAAAGAAGGAGGGAACAGAGAAGAGAGACCAGGGAGAAGAGATTAGTAGTCTGGTAGAGGAAAAACTAAGAGTGCCTAAGAAAAACGTACTAGAATAGCACTAAATTTTTTTTTTGTCACAAATATAGTATACAAAGAAAATTTTGACCAAAATATTTTATTAAAGGGGTGCAGTAAATCTAAATGCTCGAAGTTGTTTGTGGCAGAGATCTTGAGGTGTTTCAGTCCTCTTCGAGCATTATAGAATCCGAAGTAGTGTTTTATCCCTTCAATATAGTGGGTCTCTGGATTTCCATAGTCTAGGTAAATCTGCAACTCAGTCTTGTAAGATTGTAGAGTACGGAGAGGGTTCTGGGTAAGATATCTCAAGCGGGCGTTTTTGCAGATTTCTCTGCATTCCCTTGCTGTTATCTGGTCTGGCTGAGCACGGAGGCATCTACGGACGTCAGATATGGAGTACTCTTCTGCACGCCTTAGCGCCATCATGAATGGAGTTCGTCGTACTGGATTTTGAGCTGGATGACTAAGGATACATCTATGTCTAGTTATGATTTTAGGATTTTCGTTGTGTTTCGATGATAGTATTAGCGTCTGAGTGTCTTTATATATAGTGATGTCTTCTTTATGTTCTGATGATATTTTCATGCATTTAGAATTGTTTAGTGGGTTAGTGTAAATTAATGTGTTTTATGATCAATTTAAGTGTCTTTTCAAGATGCTTGTTTACGTTTGGTTTGTGGGTTTGTATTGAAAGGTTGTAGATCTTTTTTTATTTTTAAAAAAAAAATTGTGAGGTATTAGGTTAAGAATATATTGCTGACAATAAACTTGAGTAGTAAAACATTCATATTTTTGTGACAAATTAACCCTCGATATAGTGATTATAGGGGTTAAATTATCTAAACCTTAGGATTTAGATTTAAGGGATGAGTTTATGTTTGAAAGTTTTATCAAATAAAAAAAATTATAACAAAAATTCGAATTTGAAAACATATAATTCGAAATATAAATAATTCTTTTTTTTATTTTTTACTTTTATTTTATTTTATTTTATTTATTTGTATTTATATATCTAGGGTATAAAAGTTTTTTATCTCTTTAAATAAAACATTTTGGTCATTTTTTTCATTGTGGACTATTTGTACGACAAAAACATTAAAAAAGTCTATCTACGAGAATTGACCAAAAGATTTGATAGAAAAACCCTTTTTATTTCTCTTTTTTTGTTGGTGCAACCCCTTTTTATTTCTCTAAAAGATTAGAAAAGCCTGAATAGTTTCGGTACAATCTGTAAAGTCCACCAAAATAAAAGGTGCAATTACATAAAATAAATAAATTAAACGGATGAAATTGTTCCCTTTTTTTTTTCCAACGTCGCTCGAATCTCCTCCAATCGACTTTGCCTACATCTCTCCCTCTACGTCGATCTCGATCCCGATCACGATCATCCCTCCACTCTCCGGTGACTTTCTCCGTACAAGTTGCCTTCTCGATTTTGCACATTTCACTAGCTACCGAGATCCTCAACCATATCTCCATCGAATCCTGCAGCTGCGTCGTAGCTCTGATTAGCTAGAGAGGAGGAGATCTAGGTTTAGCCCCCGCCTCCAAAATCTAATCCGATCTGACATCGGACTAGAGAGAAGTTTGGGCATACAGTGAAGAGTTTTAGGCGAAAGGAAGAATGGTGGAGCCGGTGAACTCTTCGCTTGGGAAAATGCTATTGGAGGAGGTTAGTCCTGTAGTCATGGTTCTCTGCACGCCTCTCGTTGAAGAGACTTTCCTCAAGAATGGGCTATCCTTTGTGGAAACGCTCAAGCCGTTCTGCAACTTCAGTAACATCGATGGTGAGTCCTGATTTGATTGATTGTCTTCTTCAAGTGTTTTTCTTAAGGTTCCAGTGGTGAAATTTGTTGTGCAGTTCCTGTTCGGACCTCAGGCGATCAGCTTTATCGGCTAAAGAAATTTACGCTGAGATTGTTTAATGCAGCTGATATCAGACAACCAAACGTAGAGGTACTAAACTTGTTTGGTACTTGATGATTGGTTCTTAGTCAGGAACAATGCGGATCACCATTAACTGGACATGTAATTATTATCTGTTTTACCAAGAACGAAACGTGAGAGTATGGGTTTGTATTACTTAGGCGTGTATGCTTGTATTAGAGGCTCCTTCCTCATTCTGCATCTTCAGCTAAGCTCAAGCTTGATTATGTTTACGTAATGGCTAGGTTGCAAAGCAACGGCTAGAACATGTTATCACTCAAGCTGGGGAGAAGGTTTTTCACGATTTGAAATCTGATCCTCCTCAAATTACTGATATACTCTCTAGTAAGTCTCTACTGGAAATTATGCTTTTATGAGTGTTAGACGATGCCTTTTATGTCTTTTGTTTCATTACTGAGAAGGTGAATTCTCGAACTCGTTGATTTTCTAATGCTGATGTGTTTCCGTCCCTGCAGATTCAGAGTCTGAAATTGCACCCACATGGTTTCAGTATTACAATAAAGAACTTATCCGCACCTTGTCATTTTCGACCATGAAGCTTTTGATCATCCTGTGGCTTGTAAGACATTAAATGGGTTTTAGAAAATTGTTGTTGCTGTCTTCTCACTTTAAACTAGGTTCGCTGATCTATTATGTCTCATAGAGTTTTCTGTTGTGTACTAAATAATTATAAATCTACTTTTCAGGTCTCTTGGTCGTTTCATCAAAAGACGAAGACCCTTTAAATAAATTTGTAGATCTTTTCAACACCAATAGATTACCTTCTCTGCTTAATGATGGTGTAATGGACCCAAAGATTTTGAAGCATTTCCTATTGGTGCATGACAATCAAGATGCAACAACAGAGAGGTTGTTGTTACTTACTCCATCGTATTGTGACATGGTTCTCATCATATGGGTGTTAAAATGTAAGTTTTTTTGTTGACTGGATGTTTTTTTCTTCTATAGAACGTCTAAAGTTCTGTCTGAGATGAGAAGTACATTTGGAAACAATGAATGCAACTTACTTTGCACTAATTCATCTAAAGAGGGGAACGTAGAACACCAGGCTAATCCATGGGCTTCATTTGTAAGTCACTCATCAGAACTGTAATCAAACATATTGTTTAAGGTTTACTTTTAAATTTTATGTACATATAAGTTCAACATGTTGATTACCAATTTTTCTGAAAGAAATCAAGTGTCCCGGCTGAAAAACTTGGATGTGCTCTTACTGGCGACGATATTGGGGAGGTATATTTAAAAGCTTCTGACTGCTATTTCTTGTATAAAATTCTCTTGCTGGTGAAATTCACCCTTTCAACCATTTTGGAATGTTTTAACCCTAACTTTAAATTTCTTCTGGCATATTCGGAGCAGATCAAAGATCTGATGCAAGAGTTTGCTTCCAGGCATATAATTCCGTACATGGAGCAGAAAGTCCGAGATCTTAATCAACAGGTTGGCTTTAGATTTTCTTACAAGTTATTTTTGAGAACATATCTAGTTTTTCTGTATGATTTACTAGTATTTTGTTCTCTTTCCATATCATTTAGTTTTCATTTTTGTGCCCCTAGATTTCTGCAACAAGGAAAGGACTCAGAAACCAGATAAAGAACTTGTGGTGGAGAAAAGGAAAAGAGGATATTCCGGATTCAACCAAAGGTTCTATGTATGCAGTCTTCACCTTTTTGCTCCTTTTATGATTTCATTGACGTCATCATAAGCTATAACGGTCTTTTGTCCACTTTTGAAGCTATACCTTTAGCTCCACCGAATCTCAAATCAGAATTTTGGGTGACTACGCCTTCATGTTGCATGACTATGAACTTGCATTGTCTAGCTATCGCTTAATATCAACTGATTACAAGCTCGATAAAGCTTGGAAGCACTATGCCGGTGTCCAGGTAGATTCACATCTTTGTAATTATGTTAATTTAGTGGCATAATTTTAATCAATGTTCGTCTTGTATTTTGAACCTCACGTATAGTATAGGTTAAAAATGTTATCAAACTGATTGTTTGGGTCTATATTATTCATTATATGTTACTTGTGGTTGCTTCGATAACTCATCTTTCATATGCATGGTTGGAAGGAAATGATGGGACTCGCATATTTCATCTCAGACCAGTCAATAAAGGAAGCTGAGTACTGCATGGAAAATGCATCCAGCACTTATATGGTATGTCTTTATAACCCAATCTTTAACCTAAAAAGTTCTTTAGGAAATATCCCTTTATTCTAAGCAAAACAGGAAACTGAAATATGAATGGTTTAACTTAAGAAAATGACGTGGTAGTACGTGCTGAAACATGTCTTTAAAATCTCACGCAGAAACTTGGGAAGTCTGGCTTTCAAAATGCTACGAGATGTGGGCTCTGGTGGGCAGAGATGCTAAAGGCTAGAGACCAGTACAAAGAAGCGGCTTCTGTTTACTTCCGCATATGTGGAGAGGTGTTTCTTTTTTACCTTCAGAACATATGCACATAATTCGATTGCTAAATTTAAATCAATTTGCAGGAACCATTGCACGCTGCTGTTATGTTAGAGCAAGCTTCTTACTGCTTCGTGTTAACTAAGCCAGCGATGCTACACAAGTATGGATTTCATCTAGTTCTCTCAGGAGACCACTATAAAATCTGTGATCAGGTACATGCTAATTCGCTGAAAGGGCTCAAGCTTCGTACATGCTTTGCATTGTAAAGAATATTCTTTGTTTGCCTTTTTTCAGGTTAACCATGCAATTCGTACATATAGAAGCGCGATCTCTGTTTATGAATCAACTACTTGGAGCCATATCAAAGACCATGTTTACTTTCATATTGGACAGTAAGTTTTTAATGTAGGTCTCTTAAGACGTGACGATTAGAAATTTGTTGGCTTAAGACTTGCAATGAAATTATCTGTTCAGGTGGTATGCAATTGTCGGGATGAATGATGTTGCAGTTAGAAACATGCTCAGAGTACTGGACTGTGGAAACCAGTCCAAGTCTACCCAAGAGATTTTTCTCAGAGACTTTTTCGACATAGTTAAGGTGTGTAGCTTATACTTGCGGTTTTATACGCTCTAATTAAGCTGCTCAGAGAGTAAGATAGTGCTTCCAATAGTTACCCTTGGTCTCTATTCTTTGTCTATACAAAATAATTTTATTTTCTTTTCATTTTTTCTGTCAATTTGAAGAAAACTGGGATGAAGCATGAAGTGGTGGGACTTCGACTACCAGTTATTAACATGTCGTCTCTTCAAGTTATATATGAAGACCATCGCACTTATGCATCTCAAGCTTCTGTAAGTTGCATATTCACTCTTTGGAAGTATGTACATATTAGCCATCATAACCTTCCTAGGATGTATTGCGTCTATACTTCTTTGTCAACTGCATAATTGACATCAGTATTTCTGGTAAATTTTTTTGCTTTACTTGCAAATAAATAATATTTGTCCATCATTGAATTGTTTATTTCATTCATGGCGAGTTTGCATGTCTTGTGTACCAATATGATTCACATGTCGTTGTCAGGCTCTTGTAGAAGAGAGCATCTGGCAATCATTGGAGGATGATATCATTCCATCGTTGAATTCTGGCAAGTCAAACTGGCTGGAGTTACAGTCAAAGCTACTGCCTAAGAAATACAAGGAATCAAATGTTTGTGTCGTTGGAGGTATGCAGGTTGTTGTTAGCTGCATTCGATGTTTACATGAATCAGCCTTTTCTTCTTAGTCATCGTACTTTTAACTCATGCTTGGAGTCTGAAGGCTAAAAGAATGCAATCTAGTCCAGCTAAAATCGGCACGCTTATACGCAAAATCTGTTTTACCTTATTGTAAGCAGCAGGACATTTCAGTTTTATCTAGACTTGATTTGGCTTTGGAAAATGTATATTTTTGAAATAACTAGCTTTGATAGTTTTTCACGGAGATGTCGTGGAGAGAAAGAGAGAGAGAGGGGAGCGGGGAGGGAGTATTAGGTTCTTCATTTGTCGTATCAATCTATTAATATTATCACTTATGCTTCTGCCAAGGACGAGGCATTTCTTGGTTTGGCTATACAATCACGCCATATTGTTGATGACATGATATTCTGCTTTAGCATGTTTGAAAATGTAAGTAATTGTGGATTTTTACTTGTAATTCTTTGTTTTCAGAGTCAGTGAAATTGGATCTGGAGTTTAGGAATCCACTGCTAATCTCTACTTCCGTTACAAGCGTCTCTCTCATCTGTGAACTTACCGAAAATTCTGATGACTTAAAATTGGGTAAGCTATTTCTATTATTTGATGTTCAGTTTATATATTTTCTACATCCTTCAGTTTTTATATGTGAAACTTATTTCCACATCTGGACTTTGTAAAGTAGAAAAAGAGACAAGTAGCTTAAGCTTGGGGACCGAACACAATCAGTAAGCATCTAATCTCTTCAATCAGGTTTCTTTCAACTTTATTGACCCACATTTGATTGACAAAGCTGTGCCGTCGTTGTCAACAATACCACAGGGTTACAACCTCTGGTTTCTCTTCTTTCACCTTGTCTGAAGTGGACTTCACATTAGGCGGAGGCGAGAAAAAGTTGGTGAGTCTTGCTAAATTGGACACTTAGATTGATTGATATGTTCAATATTTTAAATCTTCCTCTATCTGGCATTTTCATGTTCTTGTGTATATATAGAGAAACATCTTTTTCAAAATTGTGATGTTCCACCTGTAGTTGTTGTCTGTACCCTGGTCATTTGTAACTTTTGACTATTGTAACTTCCGTTTGCTTACTGTTTCTCCTTGATGAGGTTCTGAGGGTTTAATTAGCTGCTAGTTGTTTGTTTTTTCTGACTTATCGTTTTGCTTTTGTCGTCCAGGTGAGGCTCACGGTCACCCCCAGTGAAGAAGGTATCCTCAAAATTGTCGGTGTACGGTGGGAGTTGTCTGGCTCCATTGTAGGCGTGCATTACTTCCAATCTGTGCCTACAAAGGCAAAAACTAACAAGGCAAAAAGGAAAAACAAACTTACTCCCACTGATGCCTTGAAATTTTTAGTCATCAAGGTGCAAACGTCTCCTCTATGGTTTATTTCTTAAAGTTCGTCGCGACCTTCTAATGTAAAGATATTTTGACCGTGCAGAGTCTACCCAGGCTTGAGGGTTCAGTTGATCATCTGCCTGACAAATTGTATGCTGGAGATCTTCGTTATCTTGTTTTAGAGTTAAAAAATAATTCAGAATCTCCAATAAAGGTAGTTTTCTTGTTCTGATCAACACATATCATTCATATTCTTTGCTGTAAAGCAATTAAATTTTTTGTTTGTTCTGTTACTGTCTATGAATTTCGTTTGTTATGTTCTTGTTTATACTATTTATTCCTGCTTGATCACCAAATATTGTGATGCATTTATTTTTAATCATTCTTGTGCTAACAAAGTTTCTCTGTCCTTGTAGAATCTTAAAATGAAGATTAGCCATCCAAGATTTGTAAATCCTGAAAGTCATGAAGAAGAGCTGACACCCGGATTTCCAGATTGCTTAAAGAAGGGCCCTGAACAAAATACTGTCCAGCGTGAAACAAGTAGAACTAGTGTATTTGAATTTCCAAAGGTCAGTGGCGAGCCTTTTCTTCAAGCCTCAAAGTTGAATGTGCATGTCAGGTTATTCTAACATGGTTCTGAATGCTGATCTATTTCAGGATGTATCACTACAAGGAGACCGATCTTTGAGGTGGCCTCTTTGGCTTCGAGCTGCCATCCCTGGAACGATATCTTTGTATTTCACAATATACTATGAGATGGAAAATGTATCAAGCACCATGAAATATCGCACCCTAAGGATGCATTATAGTTTACAGGTGAGGAATCTAATCTCTACGCTGCTAATTTGTTTTTTTCTTCCAAACTTTCTACTATGTTATAGGCAGATTTGCATTGGCCAACACATCTGAACCATTTCTATATTTATATATATATATATAGGTTTTACCATCTCTAGAGACCTCGTTTGAAATCACCCCCTCTCCATCAAGATTGCAAGAATTTCTTGTGCGTATGGATATCGTGAACCGTGCGAATTCAGATTCTTTCGAAATTCATCAGTTGTCAACAGTTGGGTGTCGGTGGGGTATCTCGTTGCTTCAGCCTGTTGATACAAGCTTGCCTTCCAAGTCTATACTCCCTGGGCAAGGTTTATCATGTTTCTTCATGATTAAGGTCGTTGGAACTTAGAAAGTTTATTTTGATGCACTTTAGTAGCTAGCTGGTCTATCTCTTTTCCAAGTCTGAAATTCGAATGCTGTTTTTTCAGGATTGCAGAAAACCCGGGACTGAAGAAGAGAAAACCACGTCTATTCTTCCCAGCCAAACCGACATAAAACTGATTACTCAGGATGACGATGAAAAGCTTTTTGATATCGTTAACTCACCTTTAGCAAGCTTCCATGAAAGTGAAAGGTCATGTCACGGAACCTTAGATCAGGTAAGCGAAAGTCCTCTTGTAGCGTATGTTACTCTCTTAAACATAACATCATATCACTGGTAACTTTCTATTATCAGAAGAAGCTTAATGGACTCGTATTTTTATGATGAAACAGTTAAGTCCGAATACCGTTGACTTCATTCTCATCTCGCGCCTAGCAAAATCTAGCAATCCATCAGCAGAGCAAGATTTACCGAAGATTCTGTCTCACCATTCATGTCACAATAGGTAAGAGTATACACAAAAAAATACATTGCTTCAGCTTTCAAAGCTTATTGTCCCCCCCTACTTCGAATCACATTGCTGTTCAATTACAGAATAAGGAGCTCAATCCCGCTCTCATGGTCACTAGACGGTCCGAAGACCATGTACCACGATTTCTCGACCTCCTTTGTGAAATTAAACTAAAGATGGTAATCAGAAACACATCTGATGGATTTTATCTGTGAGCATCAACACCATTGATGGCCTACCGGATGCAGCAGCACCAACTCCTTCCTCTGGAAACCTGTCCGGGTGGCGCTACGTACCAGCCATAACAGAGGAAATGAAACTAACTTCAGACGTCATGGGAAGTCGCCTGGGCAAACCACCACCTTCCATGGAAAGCTCGCCTCCTTTCATATGGTCAGGTTCAAGTTCCACAAAGGTCCAGATCCAGCCATTGTCCACAACCGAGATCCCCGTGCAGATATCGGTTTTCTCTGCAGGTGTCTACAATCTATGTTCATATACACTTACATGGGAGCTTTCCGAGCATGAAAACGCATCGTCATCAACATCATCAGGGATATGCCAAGGCTATCCCTGTTACCTTACTGTTCTTCAGTCTGAGTGAGCTGTTATAGCTTTCTCTCTTTCTATAAAAGGTTTGAGGTGTCCGTTAGTAAGCATGAGAGTCTTCTATTGTGTCACATTGTCCTCTGTGTATTCATCTTAATGGTCCTTACGAATGAGTTTTCAATTTTGATTGTAGCAAGTTGTTGTCAAGAAATGGTTTTCGAAAGGAGAAAGATATTACGCCAAAAGGGGAATCTTACTTTTGTTTGTGGAATAAAAGATTACAGAGATTATGGTGGCCCTTTGAATGCTTGAATTTTATTTTATTTTATTTAGCTGAACTATATGTTTTTCTTATACTAAATTGTAAATATCATTATCTAAAATGAGCAGTTTATCTGTTACAATGAAGAGACTTTTACATACATCTTTTTTGGCCAAAATTAAATAAAAAACAAGAAAGGTAGTAGTTAGATCCTATGGTGAGCATCTGGTTCATCTAATCCAAAGCACCATGAGGTTCAAAAAAGAGCGCTTGTGGCGCCTTGGAGTGATCGTTTGCACGGTTGAGAGGTGAGTGTTGTTGTGGAGGACATTGTTTCTTTGCCTCCATATATGGTATACAAGGACATGAGTGAGTAATTTCCTTAGAACAGCCGGAGCTGCTACTGATTGAGCTCTACACCAAGAAAGAAGCTATGTCCATGTGAAGAAAGCTGGCTGATGCGGTGATAGTCTAGCGAAAGCTTGTGCAGGGAAAACCTGCAGTTTAAAAACAAGTGCTCTCTGGTTTCGTCTGAGCAGTTGCATAGACAGCAAGCTCGTGTAATATTCATACCCCAAGAAGCAAGACGGGTTCGTGTAGGCAGTCTGTTTAATGTGGCTAGCCACATAGTAAAAGCCTGTTTAGGGACTGCACCTTTATACCATACAATTGGGGCCCAAGATTTTGCTGTTTCTCGGGGTCTGATGGCTTCCCGTGTCTGAGAGGAAGAGTAGCCATTGCATAGAGTTCCGTACACCTTCCAGCAGTAGGAGTCACCCTCATCTAAGATCGTGGGAGGGGTGATGGATGTGAGGGCAATGTGAAGCTGAAGAGCTGCCTCTGATCTCGGAGAAGGGAGAGTCCATGAGATACCATTTGAGGCATCAGACACTTTAGCATTCAGAGGTATCCCTAGTTCCCTAGGTCCCGAGTCTCCAAGGAGGTGGATGAGAGGACCATTAGGTAGCTATGGTCGAACCAGAATCTGAGAGAGAGCCCGTTGCCAACGATTCCGTGGATGAACTGAGAAGCAAGTGGACGGAGGTTAAGCAATGTTATCCAAGTCCAAGAGTCGTTGCTGGTTTGTGTGACTGACCATAAGCTTTTTTTGTTGGAGGTGATGATGATTGTGCCAAGCTGCCCAAAGAGAGTCTGAATTTGCAAATAGGAGCCAGATAAATCGACACTTTGTCCCATACCCTATATTTCCTGAGTCCTAAGCCGCCTTCTGGCTTAGGTAGACAGACCTTATTCCAAATTTACCTTGGCGCCTTTGGCTATCTCTATTTGGCCAGACCATAGCAACCGAGAGCATAGGCTTACAATCTTCTTAACACATCCTTTAGGGAGCATAAACGTCGAGCACCAGAAGTTAACAGTTCCTGAGATCACCGTTGATATAAGAAGAAGCCTACCAGCATAAGAGAGTGTTTTGACTGCCCACCCCCTGAATTTTCATATTCAGAAATCTTCAGCTTTCTATGGAGCTAAGCTACTTCGGTTAAATCTCTGTCTCCTAGTGACCGCCGGATCTATTGTGCAAGAGTGTTGTTTCGCCAGATTTGTTTACGTCTTTCTCACCGTTGCGTCTCTATCACACTATGCCGTCTCAAGCATCGACGGTTCTTCACAAAGTCGGATTTGTGGCCTTCCCGATCTCCTCGTCGCTGGAACTATTGTGCAAGATTGTGGACTCGCCAGATTTACTAACTACATCACTGCTGCGCCTCCATCACATTACGCCGTCTCAAGCATCGACGGTTCTTCACAGAGTCAACTATGCGACCTTCAAACCGGAATTGTTGCACGTAGACCCATCGCCATATCAAGTCAGATAGGACTTCAAACTTTCAATGGTTCCTACGGTTCTAGAGCTTCTCACCTAAAGTTCTTGCCAATCAACATTCCAACTTCTTCCTATAGGTGTATCAACGTCGTTTTCGACTATCAATTGTTCTTTCGAACAATAGCCATGAGATCAAAAGTGAAGCTTCCTTTTGGGTTTCTTCATTTCGCTGAGCATGACTCGCCATTCGATGGTTCTATCTTTAGTTGTTTTGTATTGTTTTCTAGCTTCTTTCTACCGTCGAGTATGTTTCCGGGATCTTTTGATTCAGTTGTAAACTCTCATGCTCTTTGAACTTTTAATATAAGTGGTGTTACAAAAAAAAAAAAAAAAAAAAGAAATCTTCAGCTTTCGATGCATAAGGAGTAAGCCAAGATATCTGAATGGTAGTGAACCAATAGGGAATCCATAGCTTGCGTGGAATAGCGATGGGTGATATGAAATGAGAGAGAATATCGCGCAGCCTTGATGCAAGAAGCTTTGCAATGACAGGGTTTAAGCAAGCAATAGGCCTAAACTCTCAAGTTCTGCAAGCAGTAGGCGTCTTAGGGATCAGAACGAGCGTGGTGGAGTTCCATTGCTTGAGAAGTTGACCTGACGGGAAGGATTCAGTCACTGCTTCACAAACCTCAGCTCCGATTATATCCCAATACCCCGTGAAAGATTCAGCAGAATAGCCGTCAGGGCCGCACTTATTGTTTCTTGGGAGTGAGTAGAAAGCTTCTTTTATTTCTTCTTTTGGAGAACCCTTTCTCAAGTCCAGTTGATTGAGATGTGGCGCATCTGAAAGGATGCAGAAGCTCGACATCACTATGCATAAACATCTGTGGTGACACCCCCCCTCCAAGGAGGTCTGAGAAATAATAATCCACACAAAGGTTTTGGATTCCTTATTGTGTTTCCCTTTTGGTGTCATGCTCCTCCATTAGAAAGTGGATATGGTTTGCTGATTTTCTCAAGGATATGATCCCATGATAGAAAGACGTACTGCTGTCGCCCACTTGCGTGCTGTAGCTAGGATCTGCCACTTTCTTTGGGCTTCGGCTTCTTCAGCAGCTACGCATAGGCCATGGGTTCATGAGGAGCCTAGTTTGGCAATCCTGAACGGTTGTGTGTGTGCGCCTCCTGAATAACATTCTTTAGAGCCTTGAGTTTGGAGGAAACTCTAAACATAGCTGAGCCCATTACATTACAAGAATACTAATGAAAGGCAATTTGAGCTTTCAGATCACTATTGCCAAGAAGAAAGTTATAGAATTTGAAAGGCTTCTTCAATCTTGGAGAATCATGCTATATAAAAGATATGTAATATTATATGAAAATTATCTATCTATCTATCTATCTCTATCGTACTATATAAAAGAGACACGTTAGAAAATGGGTTTCTGAAAACATGCCTATACATTTAAAACTCAACCACCACTGACAAACTACTAGTAGAACATAATAAATTCACATTTTAACGAAGAGAAAGTGTCTACGTGGTTAAATGTGTATCTCAGCGGCATTATCTATCGGAGTTCAACTGATGACCAAAAGAAAACAAACCAATAGACCGCAAATAAGATAAGATCCAGCAAAAAGGCTTTGTATAAGTATCTCTTCAGCATCAAAGGCTTATACCCGAAACAAATGTGAGAGAGAGAGAGAGACAGATGGAGAGGACTAATCCGCACCTTCAAGTTTTCATCAGTTTCCGTGGCAAAGACGTTCGCGGCAACATCCTCAGCTCCTTGAAAGAAAAACTGAAATATGAATGGTTTAACTTAAGCAAGTGACGTGGTAGTACGTGCTGACAGCATGTCTTTAATATCTCACTCAGAAACTTGGGAAGTCTGGCTTTCAAAATGCTACGAGATGTGGGCTCTGGTGGGCAGAGATGCTAAAGGCTAGAGACCAGTACAAAGAAGCGGCTTTTGTTTACTTCCGCATTTGTGGAGAGGTGCTTCTTTTTTACCTTCAGAACATATGCACTTTATGCGATTGCTAACTTTAAATTAATTTTCAGGAACCATTGCACGCTGCAGTCATGTTAGAGCAAGCTTCTTACTGCTTCGTGTTAACTAAGCCAGCGATGCTACACAAGTATGGATTTCATCTGGTTCTCTCAGGAGATCACTATAAAATCTGTGATCAGGTACATGCTAATTTGCTGAAAGGGCTCAAGCTTCTTACATGCTTTGCATTCTAAATAATACACTTTGTTTACCTTTTTCCAGGTTAACCATGCAATTCGTACATATAGAAGCGCGATCTCTGTTTATGAATCAACTACTTGGAGCCATATCAAAGACCATGTTTACTTTCATATTGGACAGTAAGTTCTTAATGTTGGTCCCTTAAGACGTGACGATTAGAGTTTATTGGCTTAAGACTTGCAATAAATTACCTGTTCAGGTGGTATGCAATTGTCGGTATGAATGATGTCGCAGTTAGAAACATGCTCAGAGTACTGGACTGTGGAAACCAGTCCAAGTCTACCCAAGAGATTTTTCTCAGAGACTTTTTCGACATAGTTAAGGTGTGTAGCTTATACTTGCGGTTTTATACGCTCTAATTAAGCTGCTCAGTGAGTAAGATAGTTCTTTCAATAGTTACCCTGGTATCTATTCTTTGTCTATACAAAACAATTTTATTTTTATTTTCATTTTTCTGTCATTTTGAAGAAAACTGGGATGAAGCATGAGGTGGTGGGACTTCGACTACCAGCTATTAATATGTCGTCTCTTCAAGTTATATATGAAGATCATCGCACTTATGCATCTCAAGCTTCTGTAAGTTGCATATTCACTCTTTAGAAGTATGTACATATTACCCATCATAACCTTCCTAGGATGTAGTGCGTCTATACATTTTCTGTTAATAGCATAACTGACATCAGTATTTCTGGTAGAAAATGCAGTACTTGCAAATGAATAATATTTGCCCATAATTAAATTGTTTCTTTCCTTAATGGTGAATTTGCATGTCTTGTGTACCAATATGATTCACATGTCGTTGTCAGGCTCTTGTAGAAGAGAGCATCTGGCAATCATTGGAGGATGATATCATTCCATCGTTAAACTCTGGCAAGTCAAACTGGCTGGAGTTACAGTCAAAGCTATTGCCTAAGAAATACAAGGAATCAAATGTTTGTGTCGTTGGAGGTATGCAGGTTGTTGTCAGCTGCATTCGATGTTTACCTGAATCAGCTTTTTCTTCTTAATCATCGTACATTTAACTTATGCTTGAAGTCTGAATGCAATCTAGCGCAGCTAAAATAAGCCACTTATTCAAAATGTGTTTTACTTATTGTACCAGCAGCAGGACATTTCAATTTGATCTAGACTTGAGACTAGATTTGATAGGTTTTCACTGAGATATGGTAGAGAGATCGTATCAATCTATTAATAATATCACTTATGCTTCAGCTTAAGACGAGGCATTTCGTGGTTTGGCTATACAATCACGGCATATTGTTGATGACATGATATTCTGCTTTTGCGTGTTTGAAAATGTAAGTAATTGTGGATTTTTAACTTGTAATTCCTTGTTTCCAGAGTCAGTGAAATTGGGATCTGGAGTTTAGGAATCCACTGCTAATCTCTACTTCCGTTACAAGCGTCTCTCTCATCTGTGAACTTACCGCAAATTCTGATGACTTAAAATTGGGTAACCTATTTCTATTATTTGATGTTCAATTTATATATTTTCTACATCCTTCAGTTTTATATGGGACTTATTTCCACATCTGGACTTTGTAAAGTAGACAAAGAGACAAGTAGCTTAAGCTTGGGACCGAACACAATCAGTAAGCATCTAATCTCTTAATCAGGTTTCTTTTAACTTTATTGACCCACATTTGACTGACTAAGATGTGCCTTCGTTGTCAACACTACTACAGGGTTACAACCTCTGGTTTCTCTTCTTTCACCTTGTCTGAAGTGGACTTCACATTAGGAGGAGAGAAAAAGTTGGTGAGTCTAAATTGGACAATTAGATTGATTGATATGTTCCAGTATTTGAAATCTTCCTCTATCTGACATTTTCATGATCTTGTGTTTATATAGTGAAGCATCTTTTTTCAAATCGTGATGTTTCACCTGTAGTTGTTGTCTTTACTTATTGTAGACACAACACCTTGGTCCTTTTGTAACTTTTGACTATTATAACTTCCGTCTGCTTACTGTTTTCCCTTGGTGAGGTTACGAGGGTTTATTAGCTGCTAATTGTTTGTTTTTTCTGACTTCTCGTTTTGATTTTTTTTTTCGTCAAGGTGAGGCTCACAGTTACCCCCAGTGAAGAAGGTATCCTCAAAATTGTCGGTGTAAGGTGGGAGTTGTCTGGCTCGATTGTAGGCGTGCATTACTTCCAATCTGTGCCTACAAATGCAAAAACTAACAAAGCAAAAAGGAAAAACAAACTTACTCCCACTGATGCCTTGAAATTTTTGGTCATCAAGGTGCAAACATCTCCTCTATGGTTTGTTTTTAAAAAAATAATTCGTTGCAACCTTCTAATGTAAAGATATTTTGACGGTGCAGAGTCTACCCAGGCTTGAGGGTTCAATTGATCATCTGCCTGAGAAATTGTATGCTGGAGATCTTCGTTATCTTGTTTTAGAGTTAAAAAATAATTCAGAATCTCCAATAAAGGTAGTTTTCTTGTTCTGATCAAACCTTATCATTTATATTCTTTACTGTAAAGCCAACTATTATTTTTTGTTTGTTATGTTATTGTCTATGAATTTCGTTTGTTGTGTTCTTGTTTGTACTATTTATTCCCTGCTTGATGACCGAATATTGTGATACACTAAACGTTTTTGTAAATCATTCTGGTGCTAACAAAGTTTCTCTGTCCTTGAAGAATCTTAAAATGAAGATTAGCCATCCAAGATTTGTAAATCCTGAAAGTCATGAAGAAGAGCTGACACCTGGGTTTCCAGATTGCTTAAAGAAGGGCCATGAACAAAATATCGTCCAGCGTGAAACTAGTAGAACAAGTAGTGTATTTGCATTTCCAAAGGTCAGTGGCGAGCCTTTTCTTCAGGCCTCAAAGGTGAGTGTGCGTGGCAGGTTATTCTAACATGGTTTTGTATGCTGATCTATTTCAGGATGTATCACTACAAGGAGACCGATCTTTGAGATGGCCTCTTTGGCTTCGAGCTGCCATCCCTGGAACGATATCTTTGTATTTCACAATATACTACGAGATGGAAAATGTATCAAGCATCATGAAATATCGCACCCTTAGGATGCATTACAATTTAAAGGTGACAGTCTCTACACTGCAATTCAAACTTTTTACTATCATAGGTAGATTTGCATTGGCCAACATATCTAAACCACTTCTGTATCGTGCATTCTTATATAGGTTTTACCATCTCTAGAGACCTCGTTTGAAATCACACCCTCTCCATCAAGATTGCAAGAATTTCTTGTGCGTATGGATATCGTGAATCGTGCGAATTCAGATTCTTTCGAAATTCATCAGTTGTCGACAGTTGGGTGTCGGTGGGGTATCTCGTTGCTTCAGCCTGTTGATACAATCTTACCTTCCAAGTCTCTACTTCCTGGGCAAGCTTTATCATGTTTCTTCATGATTAAGGTCGTTAGAACTTATAAAGTTCATTTGATACACTCTAACAAGTAGTAGCTAGTTGGTCTACCTCTTTTCCAAGTCTGAAATTCGAATGTTTTTTTTTCAGGATTGCAGAAAATCGGGAACTGAAGAAGAGAAACCAATGTCTATTACTCCCAGCCAAACCGACATAAAACTGATTACTCAGGATGGCGATGAAAAGCTTTTTGATATCGTAAACTCACCTTTAGCAAGCTTCCATGAAAGTGAAAGGTCATTTAGTGGAACCTCGGATCAGGTAAGCAAAAGTCCTCTTTCAGGGACATATCTTATGCGCTAAAGATTTTGTTTAAGCTTACACTATTTTCTGTTAATAGCATAACTGACATCAGTATTTCTGGTAGAAAATGCAGTACTTGCAAATGAATAATATTTGCCCATAATTAAATTGTTTCTTTCCTTAATGGTGAATTTGCATGTCTTGTGTACCAATATGATTCACATGTCGTTGTCAGGCTCTTGTAGAAGAGAGCATCTGGCAATCATTGGAGGATGATATCATTCCATCGTTAAACTCTGGCAAGTCAAACTGGCTGGAGTTACAGTCAAAGCTATTGCCTAAGAAATACAAGGAATCAAATGTTTGTGTCGTTGGAGGTATGCAGGTTGTTGTCAGCTGCATTCGATGTTTACCTGAATCAGCTTTTTCTTCTTAATCATCGTACATTTAACTTATGCTTGAAGTCTGAATGCAATCTAGCGCAGCTAAAATAGGCACACTTATTCGCAAAATGTGTTTTACTTATTGTACCAGCAGCAGGACATTTCAATTTGATCTAGACTTGAGACTAGATTTGATAGGTTTTCACTGAGATATGGTAGAGAGAGAATCGTATCAATCTATTAATAATATCACTTATGCTTCAGCTTAAGACGAGGCATTTCGTGGTTTGGCTATACAATCACGGCATATTGTTGATGACATGATATTCTGCTTTTGCGTGTTTGAAAATGTAAGTAATTGTGGATTTTTTAACTTGTAATTCCTTGTTTCCAGAGTCAGTGAAATTGGATCTGGAGTTTAGGAATCCACTGCTAATCTCTACTTCCGTTACAAGCGTCTCTCTCATCTGTGAACTTACCGCAAATTCTGATGACTTAAAATTGGGTAACCTATTTCTATTATTTGATGTTCAATTTATATATTTTCTACATCCTTCAGTTTTTATATGGGAAACTTATTTCCACATCTGGACTTTGTAAAGTAGACAAAGAGACAAGTAGCTTAAGCTTGGGGACCGAACACAATCAGTAAGCATCTAATCTCTTAATCAGGTTTCTTTTAACTTTATTGACCCACATTTGACTGACTAAGATGTGCCTTCGTTGTCAACACTACTACAGGGTTACAACCTCTGGTTTCTCTTCTTTCACCTTGTCTGAAGTGGACTTCACATTAGGAGGAGGCGAGAAAAAGTTGGTGAGTCTAAATTGGACAATTAGATTGATTGATATGTTCCAGTATTTGAAATCTTCCTCTATCTGACATTTTCATGATCTTGTGTTTATATAGTGAAGCATCTTTTTTCAAATCGTGATGTTTCACCTGTAGTTGTTGTCTTTACTTATTGTAGACACAACACCTTGGTCCTTTTGTAACTTTTGACTATTATAACTTCCGTCTGCTTACTGTTTTCCCTTGGTGAGGTTACGAGGGTTTATTAGCTGCTAATTGTTTGTTTTTTCTGACTTCTCGTTTTGATTTTTTTTTTCGTCAAGGTGAGGCTCACAGTTACCCCAGTGAAGAAGGTATCCTCAAAATTGTCGGTGTAAGGTGGGAGTTGTCTGGCTCGATTGTAGGCGTGCATTACTTCCAATCTGTGCCTACAAATGCAAAAACTAACAAAGCAAAAAGGAAAAACAAACTTACTCCCACTGATGCCTTGAAATTTTTGGTCATCAAGGTGCAAACATCTCCTCTATGGTTTGTTTTAAAAAAAAATTTGAAAAAAACATTTTTCAGAAGTATATAAAGGACAGGTTTGATTAATATATATGTAATATTAAATAGTATAACAACATCCAAATTCAACATCTAGATGTTGTTTGTTAGTAAAATCAACATTCTTGCATCTACTGGATGCATTTGGATATAACGCGCCATTTGGAGCCCCTTGGAAAAGAACATATATGGATTTAGGTAAACTATATAATGATGATTCATTTGTTATTGGAAGCAACCAAGCCCTCTTTGTCAACCAAATCGTGGAGACTGTGAAGGAAATGTTAGACAAAGTACAATCATCAGATGTACGTAAAAGACCTCAAAAGTACCGACTCATATTAAGTCTGGTGGATTATGTCCTCTAATTTAATAAAACTCACACATTTTCTCTCCAGGAAGTGCATGGCCGGATCAGGGGACAACATATTGTGCCACAACAAAAAGTGTTCATCAGTTTTGGGGGTCATGGTGATGACACCCGCCTTGGTTTCATTTCTCATTTCCAAGCTGGCTTGAAAAGAAGTGGAATCAACTTTTACATAAATATTGAAAACATGACTAAAGGATATGACCCCGAAGAGCTTATCATGAATGTCCGAGAGTCGAGGATAGCGCTTGTGATCTTCACTGAGAGCTACTTGAGCTCTGCATGGTGCTTGGAGGAGCTAGTGGAGATCAACAAATACACGATGAGTCTTGTAGTCATTCCAATATTCTACAAAGTGGAACCGAAATATGTAAGGGATGGGAGGCTAGTGGAGATCAACAACCAGCTAGTCTTGAATTGGGGAGCTACGGACGTCAGGATCAACAGATGGAAGCAGGCTCTTAACTCAGTTGGAGAGAGGTTAGGTTTTGTGTATGCAAACCCAAGGTAATTTATCCCCTCTCCTATACAAAAGTATATAATATATATTGATAAAATGTCACACTAATCTCTGAATGTTTGTACAGCTCGGAGGCAGAATTCGTTGAATATATCATCTGTGAAACTAAGCGGACGTTAGCCAATACTTCATCCAGCTAAAGAGAATTTATTTCCACCCATTCTAGGATCTTCATGGTCCTCATCTGCGTTTCCAGTTATCTTTATATAGCATGCGTGCATCTGTGTTGAACTTATTACAATTAATGTATGTGTTGCGTATCATATGTGCTTCTTTGATTTCCAGACCGTCATCCAAATAAGTAGAAATGATTATGATTACGTGCTTTGCGGTTTCATTTGAAAGCATCTGCTTTAATTTAAAGGTTCCAGCTGGCTTTAATATGACTTAACCAACTCGTACTTCCATTTTTTTTATTTACTATCTTTTGTTTTTTACTCTTTTATTCTTCGTAGTTTTTTGCATTCAATATTTTTTTTTTAATGAATGTTAAGAATGGAATAACTCAACCAAACCCAAAAACTAGATTTGATTCGAATCTGGATCATGTCAGTTATACTAGTGAAACTTATATTTTTAAAACCGAAAAATCAGAACCAAATGAGTATCCGAATTTCTATATTATAGTTTATATATTTATAAATATTAACTATATTTAATTTTAAATAATCAAATAATCTTTAAAAAATTTATTCATAAGTCGACGAAAAATCGAACTACTGTAACTTTTTTTCAGAATATTTAAATCATCTGAATAATCTGAATTTTTGTTTGAGAACCCTAAAAATTTGATATTAATCTAAACAAATCGATGTTTTTATTTTTTTAACTTGAATTAACCAAAAAATCGAAACCAAGCTGGAACCGGATGAGATCGAAGTTATTTTGGAAATAAGTTGGTTCCCAAGTTTACTATCCAAACCCGAATCGAATGGGATCTAAAATTACTTGGGAAATAAGGTGGTTTTCAATTTTGTTACCCGAACTGAACCGACAATCGAAATAACCGAACTGAAATCAAACCAAACTTTCTAAATACTAAAATGTTTCCTAAATAAATACTCAAATGTATCCTAAATCTGTAGAACCAAAATACCGAAAGAACTGAATTGAGAACCGAATGTCCAGAGCAGTCACGACTTTATTCGCAGTCTGATTATAAATACTTTTCAGAAAAGGAAATATATATCATTGGAATATTTTTGTTTTGTTGATTGTCCTTATTCCAATTGTATATTTATGTAAATTATGATCTCATCTATACAAACATTGCTTTCATGAAACGTCTATACAGCTTGAACGTGAGCTATGACAACGAGTCCACGACTATCACATGCAGAACGAAGAACACCATATGGGTTCCTGCATTTATTTTCATGTTATTTACTTTAAACATTACTTCTTGACTTAAACAGAATATATTGATTTTATTGAACATCTCTTTTTTTTTACCTTTTAACATTTCTTATCACTTTTTCATTTTCTATCTAATCGTCGAGGGACAATTTTTTGGATATTCATAAGGAGCACTAAAATGAAGTATATACCCATTCTGCAGTATAAGTCCATCGATGTGAAAGGTTCACCCAAAATTGCCTGTAATAGCTCCCTAGGATGACTCCAATGCACATACTATACTATACGATATAAAATGTAGTATAGTCTGAAAAGACAACTATACTTATCTATTCCTACATTGCAAATGTTTTTCCTCAAAAAGCATTACATATGGGGTATAACAGTTGTGAAGATGTATAGTACTATAAAAAAAGAAACACATGATAAAAAATAGTGAACTTAAATTCCACAAAATTGTTGAGACAATTATATATAGACGAGACATATACACACTAAACTATTACGAGGGACTCTTCTACCAGGGTGGCTCACTGATTCAAGTTACGTGTGAAGTTTAGTTTGAAGACACAGCCATTGCATCACAAGATAACCCTGAAAATGTAAAACCATGTTCGTGAACAAACCTAATAGCTGACTTATTTCAAGTATTCTATTTCTGTTGACCAAATAGAAAGTTATGTATGTACCAGTTTGTTCACAAAGTAGGGAGGAGGAAGAGGAGGAGGCGGGCGGGAGGGGTGAGGGGAGGGGAAGGGGAGGATGAGGAGGAGGAGGAGGAGGAGGAGGGGAGAAGGAGGAGAAAAAGATTCTAAAGATTCATTTATATTCATTGTTCTCAAACGAATATTACAAAAG
>JAAMPC010000541.1:0-23293 GCA_016771965.1 Brassica carinata | reverse complement strand
GAAAAAGAGACAACAAAGGTTCTAACCTCTTTGAGCTTCATAATATGTAAGTGGAGGATGCAAATTTGCAATAAAACAATATTGTCATATTTTTTAATTTCACTCAAAATTTGTAGGTTAACCCTACGAAAATATTGAGTTTTTAGTTAAATGCTATATATATTGAAGCTTATACTTTTAGTGTTGTTTAGAATTATTTAACCATATTCTACATTCATATTAATGTATTCTAAACCACCTTTCAAGGTACATGTACATCATTCTAATATTTAACAATATTCTATATTGTTATTAATGTATTCTAAACCACCTTCATAGTACATACATCATTCTAATGTTAACAATTAATTTAGTCTAAATTCATATCTTGCTAAAATATGTGGACTAACCACTATAAAATCATTATTATCTAGAGAAAAGAGACAACAAAGGTTTCTAACCTCTTTGACCATCATTATATGAATGTGGAGGATGCAACTTTGCAATAAAAAATATTGTCATATTTTTTAATTTCATTTAAAATTTGTGGGTTAACCCTACGAAAATATTGAGTTTTTAGTTAAATGCTATATATATTGAAGCTTATACTTTTAGTGTTTTTAAAAATATTTAACCATATTCTACATTCATATTAATGTATTCTAAACCACCTTTCATAGTACATACACATCATTCTAATGTTAACAATTAATTTAGTCTAAATTCATATCTTGCTAAAATATGTGGACTAACCACTATAAAATCATTATTATCTAGAGAAAAGAGACAACAAAGGTTACTAACCTCTTTGAGCTTCATAATATGTAAGTGGAGGATGCAACTTTGCAATAAAAAATATTGTCATATTTTTTAATATCACTCAAAATTTGTAGGTTAACCCTACGAAAATATTGAGTTTTTCGTTAATTGCTATATATATTAAGCTTATACTTTTAGTGTTTTTAAAAATATTTAACCATTCTACATTCATATTAATGTATTCTAAACCACCTTTCAAGGTACATGTACATCATTCTAATGTTAACAATTAATTTAGTCTAAATTCATATAATGCTTAAATAAGTGGTCTAACCACTATAAAATCACTATTATCTAGAGAAACAGAGATAACAAAGGTTTCTAACCTCTTTGACCATCATTATATGAATGTGGAGGATGCAACTTTGCAATAAAAAATATTGTCATATTTTTTAATTTCATTTAAAATTTGTGGGTTAACCCTACGAAAATATTGAGTTTTTAGTTAATTGCTATATATATTAAAGCTTATACTTTTAGTGTTGTTTAAAAATATTTAACCACATTCTACATTCATATTAATGTATTCTAAACCACCTTTCATAGTACATACACATCATTCTAATTTTAAAAATTAATTTAGTCTAAATTCATATATTACTTAAATAAGTGGACTAACCACTATAAAATCACTATTATCTAGAGAAACAGAGACAACAAAGGTTACTAACCTCTTTGACCATCATAATATGAATGTGGAGGATGCAACTTTGCAATAAAAAAATATTGTCATATTTTTTAATTTCACTCAAAATTTGTATTAACCCCTACCTAAAATATTGAGTTTTTCGTTAAATGCTATATATATTGAAGCTTATACTTTTAGTGTTGTTTAGAATTATTTAACCATATTCTAAATTTTTATTAATGTATTCTACACCAACTTTCAATGTACATGTACATCATTCTAATATTTAACAATTAATTTAGTCTAAATTCATATACTGCTAAAATATGTGGACTAACCACTATAAAATCATTATTATCTAGAGAAAAAGAGACAAGAAAGGTTCCTAACCTCTTTGAGCTTCATAATATGTAAGTGGAGGATGCAAATTTGCAATAAAACAATATTGCCATATTTTTTTAATATCACTCAAAATTTGTGGACTAACCCCTACGAAAATATTGAGTTTTTGTTAATTGCTATATATATTGAAGCTTATACTTTTAGTGTTGTTTAAAAATATTTAACCACATTCTACATTCATATTAATGTATTCTAAACCACCTTTCAAGGTACATACACATCATTCTAATTTTTAACAATTAATTTAGTCTAAATTCATACAATGCTTAAATAAGTGGTCTAACCACTATAAAAACACTATTATCTAGAGAAACAGAGATAACAAAGGTTTCTAACCTCTTTGACCATCATTATATGAATGTGGAGGATGCAACTTTGCAATAAAACAATACTGTCATATTTTTTTAATTTCATTTAAAATTTATGGGTTAACCCCTACGAAAATATTGAGTTTTTCGTTAATTGCTATATATATTAAAGCTTATACTTTTAGTGTTGTTTAAAAATATTTAACCACATTCTACATTCATATTAATGTATTCTAAACCACCTTTCATAGTACATACACATCATTCTAATTTTTAACAATTAATTTAGTCTAAATTCATATATTACTTAAATAAGTGGACTAACCACTATAAAATCACTATTATCTAGAGAAACAGAGACAACAAAGGTTACTAACCTCTTTGACCATCATAATATGAATGTGGAGGATGCAACTTTGCAATAAAAAAATATTGTCATATTTTTTTAATTTCACTCAAAATTTGTAGTTAACCCCTACTTAAAATATTGAGTTTTTAGTTAAATGCTATATATATTGAAGCTTATACTTTTAGTGTTGTTTAGAATTATTTAACCATATTCTAAATTTGTATTAATGTATTCTACACCAACTTTCAATGTACATGTACATCATTCTAATTTTTAACAATTAATTTAGTCTAAATTCATATCTTGCTAAAATATGTGGACTAACCACTATAAAATCATTATTATCTAGAGAAAAGAGACAAGAAAGGTTCCTAACCTCTTTGAGCTTCATAATATGTAAGTGGAGGATGCAAATTTGCAATAAAACAATATTGTCATATTTTTTAATATCACTCAAAATTTGTGGGTTAACCCTACTGAAAATATTGAGTTTTTAGTTAATTGTTATATATATTGAAGCTTATACTTTTAGTGTTTTTTTAAAATATTTAACAATATTCTATATTTTTATTAATGTATTCTAAACCACCTTTCAAGGTACATGTACATCATTCTAATGTTAAACAATTAATTTAGTCTAAATTCATATAATGCTTAAATAAGTGGTCTAACCACTATAAAATCACTATTATCTAGAGAAACAGAGATAACAAAGGTTTCTAACCTCTTTGACCATCATTATATGAATGTGGAGGATGCAACTTTGCAATAAAACAATATTGTCATATTTTTTTAATTTCATTTAAAATTTGTGGGTTAACCCTACTAAAAATATTGAGTTTTTCATTAATTGCTATATATATTAAAGCTTATACTTTTAGTGTTGTTTAAAAATATTTAACCACATTCTACATTCATATTAATGTATTCTAAACCACCTTCATAGTACATACACATCATTCTAATTTTTAACAATTAATTTAGTCTAAATTCATATATTACTTAAATAAGTGGACTAACCACTATAAAATCACTATTATCTAGAGAAACAGTGACAACAAAGGTTACTAACCTCTTTCACCATCATAATATGAATGTGGAGGATGCAACTTTGCAATAAAAAAATATTGTCATATTTTTTTAATTTCACTCAAAATTTGTAGGTTAACCCCTACGAAAATATTGAGTTTTTCGTTAAATGCTATATATATTGAAGCTTATACTTTTAGTGTTGTTTAGAATTATTTAACCATATTCTAAATTTGTATTAATGTATTCTACACCAACTTTCAATGTACATGTACATCATTCTAATATTTAACAATTAATTTAGTCTAAATTCATATCTTGCTTAAAATATGTGGACTAACCACTATAAAATCATTATTATCTAGAGAAAAAGAGACAAGAAAGGTTCCTAACCTCTTTGAGCTTCATAATATGTAAGTGGAGGATGCAAATTTGCAATAAAACAATATTGCCATATTTTTCTAATATCACTCAAAATTTGTGGGCTAACCCCTACGAAAATATTGAGTTTTTCGTTAATTGTTATATATATTGAAGCTTATACTTTTAGTGTTTTTTTAAAATATTTAACAATATTCTATATTTTTATTAATGTATTCTAAACCACCTTTCAAGGTACATGTACATCATTCTAATGTTAAACAATTAATTTAGTCTAAATTCATATAATGCTTAAATAAGTGGTCTAACCACTATAAAATCACTATTATCTAGAGAAACAGAGATAACAAAGGTTTCTAACCTCTTTGACCATCATTATATGAATGTGGAGGATGCAACTTTGCAATAAAACAATATTGTCATATTTTTTTAATTTCATTTAAAATTTGTGGGTTAACCCCTACGAAAATATTGAGTTTTTCATTAATTGCTATATATATTAAAGCTTATACTTTTAGTGTTGTTTAAAAATATTTAACCACATTCTACATTCATATTAATGTATTCTAAACCAACTTTCAATGTACATGTACATCATTCTAATTTTTAACAATTAATTTAGTCTAAATTCATATATTACTTAAATAAGTGGACTAACCACTATAAAATCACTATTATCTAGAGAAACAGTGACAACAAAGGTTACTAACCTCTTTCACCATCATAATATGAATGTGGAGGATGCAACTTTGCAATAAAAAAATATTGTCATATTTTTTTAATTTCACTCAAAATTTGTAGGTTAACCCCTACGAAAATATTGAGTTTTTCGTTAATTGCTATATATATTGAAGCTTATACTTTTAGTGTTGTTTAAAAATATTTAACCACATTCTACATTCATATTAATGTATTCTAAACCACCTTTCATAGTACATACACATCATTCTAATTTTTAACAATTAATTTAGTCTAAATTCATATATTACTTAAATAAGTGGACTAACCACTATAAAATCACTATTATCTAGAGAAACAGAGACAACAAAGGTTACTAACCTCTTTGGCCATTATAATATGAATGTGGAGGATGCAACTTTGCAATAAAAAATATTGTCATATTTTTTTAATTTCACTCAAAATTTGTAGGTTACCCCTACGAAAATATTGAGTTTTTCGTTAAATGCTATATATATTAAAGCTTATACTTTTAGTGTTGTTTAGAATTATTTAACCATATTCTAAATTTGTATTAATGTATTCTACACCAACTTTCAATGTACATGTACATCATTCTAATATTTAACAATTAATTTAGTCTAAATTCATATACTGCTAAAATATGTGGACTAACCACTATAAAATCATTATTATCTAGAGAAAAAGAGACAAGAAAGGTTCATAACCTCTTTGAGCTTCATAATATGTAAGTGGAGGATGCAAATTTGCAATAAAACAATATTGCCATATTTTTTTAATATCACTCAAAATTTGTGGGCTAACCCCTACGAAAATATTGAGTTTTTCGTTAATTGCTATATATATTGAAGCTTACACTTTTAGTGTTTTTTATTTAATATTTAACCATATTCTATATTTTTTATTAATGTATTCTAAACCACCTTTCAAGGTACATGTACATCATTCTAATGTTTAACAATTAATTTAGTCTAAATTCATATAATGCTTAAATAAGTGGTCTAACCACTATAAAATCACTATTATCTAGAGAAACAGAGATAACAAAGGTTTCTAACCTCTTTGACCATCATTATATGAATGTGGAGGATGCAACTTTGCAATAAAAAATATTGTCATATTTTTTAATTTCATTTAAAATTTGTGGGTTAACCCTACTTAAAATATTGAGTTTTTATTAATTGCTATATATATTAAAGCTTATACTTTTAGTGTTGTTTAAAAATATTTAACCACATTCTACATTCATATTAATGTATTCTAAACCACCTTTCATAGTACATACACATCATTCTAATTTTTAACAATTAATTTAGTCTAAATTCATATATTGCTTAAATAAGTGGACTAACCACTATAAAATCACTATTATCTAGAGAAACAGAGACAACAAAGGTTACTAACCTCTTTGACCATCATAATATGAATGTGGAGGATGCAACTTTGCAATAAAAAAATATTGTCATATTTTTTTAATTTCACTCAAAATTTGTAGGTTAACCCCTACGAAAATATTGAGTTTTTCATTAAATGCTATATATATTGAAGCTTATACTTTTAGTGTTGTTTAGAATTATTTAACCATATTCTAAATTTGTATTAATGTATTCTACACCAACTTTCAATGTACATGTACATCATTCTAATATTTAACAATTAATTTAGTCTAAATTCATATACTGCTAAAATATGTGGACTAACCACTATAAAATCATTATTATCTAGAGAAAAAGAGACAAGAAAGGTTCCTAACCTCTTTGAGCTTCATAATATGTAAGTGGAGGATGCAAATTTGCAATAAAACAATATTGCCATATTTTTCTAATATCACTCAAAATTTGTAGGTTAACCCCTACGAAAATATTGAGTTTTTCGTTAAATGCTATATATATTGAAGCTTATACTTTTAGTGTTTTTTTAAAATATTTAACAATATTCTATATTTTTATTAATGTATTCTAAACCACCTTTCAAGGTACATGTACATCATTCTAATGTTAAACAATTAATTTAGTCTAAATTCATATAATGCTTAAATAAGTGGTCTAACCACTATAAAATCACTATTATCTAGAGAAACAGAGATAACAAAGGTTTCTAACCTCTTTGACCATCATTATATGAATGTGGAGGATGCAACTTTGCAATAAAACAATATTGTCATATTTTTTTAATTTCATTTAAAATTTGTGGGTTAACCCCTACGAAAATATTAAGTTTTTCATTAATTGCTATATATATTAAAGCTTATACTTTTAGTGTTGTTTAAAAATATTTAACCACATTCTACATTCATATTAATGTATTCTAAACCACCTTCATAGTACATACACATCATTCTAATTTTTAACAATTAATTTAGTCTAAATTCATATATTACTTAAATAAGTGGACTAACCACTATAAAATCACTATTATCTAGAGAAACAGTGACAACAAAGGTTACTAACCTCTTTCACCATCATAATATGAATGTGGAGGATGCAACTTTGCAATAAAAAAATATTGTCATATTTTTTTAATTTCACTCAAAATTTGTAGGTTAACCCCTACGAAAATATTGAGTTTTTCGTTAATTGCTATATATATTGAAGCTTATACTTTTAGTGTTGTTTAAAAATATTTAACCACATTCTACATTCATATTAATGTATTCTAAACCACCTTTCATAGTACATACACTTCATTCTAATTTTTAACAATTAATTTAGTCTAAATTCATATATTACTTAAATAAGTGGACAAACCACTATAAAATCACTATCATCTAGAGAAACAGAGACAACAAAGGTTACTAACCTCTTTGGCCATTATAATATGAATGTGGAGGATGCAACTTTGCAATAAAAAATATTGTCATATTTTTTTAATTTCATTCAAAATTTGTAGGTTAACCCCTACGAAAATATTGAGTTTTTCGTTAAATGCTATATATATTAAAGCTTATACTTTTAGTGTTGTTTAGAATTATTTAACCATATTCTAAATTTGTATTAATGTATTCTACACCAACTTTCAATGTACATGTACATCATTATAATATTTAACAATTAATTTAGTCTAAATTCATATACTGCTAAAATATGTGGACTAACCACTATAAAATCATTATTATCTAGAGAAAAAGAGACAAGAAAGGTTCATAACCTCTTTGAGCTTCATAATATGTAAGTGGAGGATGCAAATTTGCAATAAAACAATATTGCCATATTTTTTTAATATCACTCAAAATTTGTGGGCTAACCCCTACGAAAATATTGAGTTTTTCGTTAATTGCTATATATATTGAAGCTTATACTTTTAGTGTTTTTTAAAATATTTAACCATATTCTATATTTTTATTAATGTATTCTAAACCACCTTTCAAGGTACATGTACATCATTCTAATGTTTAACAATTAATTTAGTCTAAATTCATATAATGCTTAAATAAGTGGTCTAACCACTATAAAATCACTATTATCTAGAGAAACAGAGACAACAAAGGTTACTAACCCTTTGACCATCATTATATGAATGTGGAGGATGCAACTTTGCAATAAAAAAATATTGTCATATTTTTTTAATTTCATTTAAAATTTGTGGGTTAACCCCTACGAAAATATTAAGTTTTTTATTAATTGCTATATATATTAAAGCCTATACTTTTAGTGTTGTTTAAAAATATTTAACCACATTCTACATTCATATTAATGTATTCTAAACCACCTTTCATAGTACATACACATCATTCTAATTTTTAACAATTAATTTAGTCTAAATTCGTATATTGCTTAAATAAGTGGACTAACCACTATAAAATCACTATTATCTAGAGAAACAGAGACAACAAAGATTACTAACCTCTTTGACCATCATAATATGAATGTGGAGGATGAAACTTTGCAATAAAAAAATATTGTCATATTTTTTTAATTTCACTCAAAATTTGTAGGTTAACCCCCTACGAAAATATTGAGTTTTTCATTAAATGCTATATATATTGAAGCTTATACTTTTAGTGTTGTTTAGAATTATTTAACCATGTTCTAAATTTGTATTAATGTATTCTACACCAACTTTCAATGTACATGTACATCATTCTAATATTTAACAATTAATTTAGTCTAAATTCATATACTGCTAAAATATGTGGACTAACCACTATAAAATCATTATTATCTAGAGAAAAAGAGACAAGAAAGGTTCCTAACCTCTTTGAGCTTCATAATATGTAAGTGGAGGATGCAAATTTGAAATAAAACAATATTGCCATATTTTTCTAATATCACTCAAAATTTGTATTAACCCCTACTTAAAATATTGAGTTTTTCGTTAATTGTTATATATATTGAAGCTTATACTTTTAGTGTTTTTTAAAAATATTTAAAAATATTCTATATTTTTATTAATGTATTCTAAAACACCTTTCAAGGTACATGTACATCATTCTAATGTTAAACAATTAATTTAGTCTAAATTCATATAATGCTTAAATAAGTGGTCTAACCACTATAAAATCACTATTATCTAGAGAAACAGAGATAACAAAGGTTTCTAACCTCTTTGACCATCATTATATGAATGTGGAGGATGCAACTTTGCAATAAAACAATATTGTCATATTTTTTTAATTTCATTTAAAATTTGTGGGTTAACCCCTACGAAAATATTAAGTTTTTCATTAATTGCTATATATATTAAAGCTTATACTTTTAGTGTTGTTTAAAAATATTTAACCACATTCTACATTCATATTAATGTATTCTAAACCACCTTTCATAGTACATACACATCATTCTAATTTTTAACAATTAATTTAGTCTAAATTCATATATTACTTAAATAAGTGGACTAACCACTATAAAATCACTATTATCTAGAGAAACAGTGACAACAAAGGTTACTAACCTCTTTCACCATCATAATATGAATGTGGAGGATGCAACTTTGCAATAAAAAAATATTGTCATATTTTTTTAATTTCACTCAAAATTTGTAGGTTAACCCCTACGAAAATATTGAGTTTTTCGTTAATTGCTATATATATTGAAGCTTATACTTTTAGTGTTGTTTAAAAATATTTAACCACATTCTACATTCATATTAATGTATTCTAAACCACCTTTCATAGTACATACACTTCATTCTAATTTTAAACAATTAATTTAGTCTAAATTCATATATTACTTAAATAAGTGGACAAACCACTATAAAATCACTATCATCTAGAGAAACAGAGACAACAAAGGTTACTAACCTCTTTGGCCATCATAATATGAATGTGGAGGATGCAACTTTGCAATAAAAAATATTGTCATATTTTTTTAATTTCACTCAAAATTTGTAGGTTAACCCCTACGAAAATATTGAGTTTTTCGTTAAATGCTATATATATTAAAGCTTATACTTTTAGTGTTGTTTAGAATTATTTAACCATATTCTAAATTTGTATTAATGTATTCTACACCAACTTTCAATGTACATGTACATCATTATAATATTTAACAATTAATTTAGTCTAAATTCATATACTGCTAAAATATGTGGACTAACCACTATAAAATCATTATTATCTAGAGAAAAAGAGACAAGAAAGGTTCATAACCTCTTTGAGCTTCATAATATGTAAGTGGAGGATGCAAATTTGCAATAAAACAATATTGGCATATTTTTTTAATATCACTCAAAATTTGTGGGCTAACCCCTACGAAAATATTGAGTTTTTCGTTAATTGCTATATATATTGAAGCTTACACTTTTAGTGTTTTTTTTAAATATTTAACCATATTCTATATTTTTTATTAATGTATTCTAAACCACCTTTTAAGGTACATGTACATCATTCTAATGTTTAACAATTAATTTAGTCTAAATTCATATAATGCTTAAATAAGTGGTCTAACCACTATAAAATCACTATTACCTAGAGAAACAGAGATAACAAAGGTTTCTAACCTCTTTGACCATCATTATATGAATGTGGAGGATGCAACTTTGCAATAAAAAAATATTGTCATATTTTTTTAATTTCATTTAAAATTTGTGGGTTAACCCCTACGAAAATATTAAGTTTTTCATTAATTGCTATATATATTAAAGCCTATACTTTTAGTGTTGTTTAAAAATATTTAACCACATTCTACATTCATATTAATGTATTCTAAACCACCTTTCATAGTACATACACATCATTCTAGATTTTAACAATTAATTTAGTCTAAATTCGTATATTGCTTAAATAAGTGGACTAACCACTATAAAATCACTATTATCTAGAGAAACAGAGACAACAAAGATTACTAACCTCTTTGACCATCATAATATGAATGTGGAGGATGCAACTTTGCAATAAAAAAATATTGTCATATTTTTTTAATTTCACTCAAAATTTGTAGGTTAACCCCTACTTAAAATATTGAGTTTTTCATTAAATGCTATATATATTAAGCTTATACTTTTAGTGTTGTTTAGAATTATTTAACCATGTTCTAAATTTGTATTAATGTATTCTACACCAACTTTCAATGTACATGTACATCATTCTAATATTTAACAATATTCTATATTTTTATTAATGTATTCTAAACCACCTTCATAGTACATACATCATTCTAATTTTTAACAATTAATTTAGTCTAAATTCATATCTTGCTAAAATATGTGGACTAACCACTATAAAATCATTATTATCTAGAGAAAAGAGACAAGAAAGGTTCCTAACCTCTTTGAGATTCATAATATGTAAGTGGAGGATGCAATTTGCAATAAAACAATATTGCCATATTTTTTAATATCACTCAAAATTTGTAGGCTAACCCCTACGAAAATATTAAGTTTTTCGTTAATTACTATATATATTGAAGCATATACTTTTAGTGTTGTTAAAAAATATTTAACCATATTCTATATTCTTATTAATGTATTTTAAACCACCTTTCAAGGTACATGTACATCATTCTAATGTTCAACAATTAATTTAGTCTAAATTCATATACTGCTTAAATAAGTGGATTAACCACTGTAAAATCACTATTATCTAGAGAAACAGAGACAACAAAGATTCCTAGCCTCTTTGAGCTTCATAATATGTAAGTGGAAGATGAAAATTTGCAATAAAACATTATTGCCATATTTTTTTAATATCACTCAAAATTTGTGGGCTAACCCCTACGAAAATATTTCCATATTTTTTTAATATCACTAAAAATTTGTGGGCGAACCCCTACGAAAACATTAAGTTTTTCGTTAATTGCTATATATATTGAAGCTTATACTTTTAGTGTTGTTAAAAATATTTAACCATATTCTATATTCTTATTAATGTATTCTAAACCACCTTCAAGGTACATGTACATCATTCTAATTTTTAATATCACTCAAAATTTGTGGTTAACCCCTACTAAAATATTGAGTTTTTAGTTAAATGCTATATATATTGAAGCTTATACTTTTAGTGTTGTTTAAAAATATTTAACCACATTCTACATTCATATTAATGTATTCTAAACCACCTTCATAGTACATACACATCATTCTAATTTTTAACAATTAATTTAGTCTAAATTCATATATGCTTAAATAAGTGGATTAACCACTATAAAATCATTATTATCTAGAGAAACAGAGATAACAAAGGTTTCTAACCTCTTTGACCATCATAATATGAATGTGGAGGATGCAACTTTGCAATAAAACAATATTGCCATATTTTTTAATATCACTAAAAATTTGTGGGCGAACCCCTACGAAAACATTAAGTTTTTCGTTAATTGCTATATATATTGAAGATTATACTTTTAGTGTTTTTTAAAAATATTCAACCATAATCTATATTCTTATTAATGTATTCTTAACCCCTTTTCAAGGTACATGTACATCATTCTTATGTTTAACAATAAATTTAGTCTAAATTCATATAATGCTTAAATAAGTGGTCTAACCACTATAAAAACACTACTATCTAGAGAAACAGAGGTAACAAAGGTTTATAACCTCTTTGACCATCATTATATGAATGTGGAGGATGCAACTTTGCAATAAAACAATATTGTCATATTTTTTTAATTTCATTTAAAATTTGTGGGTTAACCCCTACGAAAATATTGAGTTTTTCGTTAATTGTTATATATATTGAAGCTTATACTTTTAGTGTTGTTTAAAAATATTTAACCATATTCTATATTTTTATTAATGTATTCTAAACCACCTTTCAAGGTACATTTACATCATTCTAATGTTTAACAATTAATTTAGTCTAAATTCATATAATGCTTAAATAAGTGGTCTAACCACTATAAAATCACTTTTATCTAGAGAAACAGAGATAACAAAGGTTTCTAACCTCTTTGACCATCATTATATGAATGTGGAGGATGCATCTTTGCAATAAAACAATATTGTCATATTTTTTTAATTTCATTTAAAATTTGTGGGTTAACCCCTACGAAAATATTGAGTTTTTCGTTAATTGCTATATATATTGAAGCTTATACTTTTAGTGTTGTTTAAAAATATTTAACCACATTCTACATTCATATTAATGTATTCTAAACCACCTTTCATAGTACATACACATCATTCTAGATTTAACAATTAATTTAGTCTAAATTCATATATTTGTTAAATAAGTGGACTAACCACTATAAAATCACTATTATCTAGAGAAACAGAGACAACAAAGGTTACTAACCTCTTTGACCATCATAATATGAATGTGGAGGATGCAACTTGACAATAAAAAAATATTGTCATATTTTTTTAATTTCACTCAAAATTTGTAGGTTAACCCCTACGAAAATATTGAGTTTTTCGTTAAATGCTATATATATTGAAGCTTATACTTTTAGTGTTGTTTATAATTATTTAACCATATTCTAAATTTGTATTAATGTATTCTACACCAACTTTCAATGTACATGTACATCATTCTAATATTTAACAGTTAATTTAGTCTAAATTCATATACTGCTAAAATATGTTGACTAACCACTATAAAATCATTATTATCTAGAGAAAAATAGACAAGAAAGGTTCCTAACCTCTTTGAGCTTCATAATATGTATGTGGAGGATGCAAATTTGCAATAAAACAATATTGCCTTATTTTTTTAATATCACATAAAATTTGTGGGCTAACCCCTACGAAAATATTGAGTTTTTCGTTAATTGCTATATATATTAAAGCTTATACTTTTAGTGTTGTTTAAAAATATTTAACCACATTCTACATTCATATTAATGTATTCTAAACCACCTTTCATAGTACATACACATCATTCTAATTTTTAACAATTAATTTAGTCTAAATTCATATATTACTTAAATAAGTGGACTAACCACTATAAAATCACTATTATCTAGAGAAACAGAGACAACAAAGGTTACTAACCTCTTTGACCATCATAATATGAATGTGGAGGATGCAACTTTGCAATAAAAAAATATTGTCATATTTTTTTAATTTCACTCAAAATTTGTAGGTTAGCCCCTACGAAAATATTGAGTTTTTCGTTAAATGCTATATATATTGAAGCTTATACTTTTAGTGTTGTTTATAATTATTTAACCATATTCTAAATTTGTATTAATGTATTCTACACCAACTTTCAATGTACATGTACATCATTCTAATATTTAACAGTTAATTTAGTCTAAATTCATATACTGCTAAAATATGTTGACTAACCACTATAAAATCATTATTATCTAGAGAAAAAGAGACAAGAAAGGTTCCTAACCTCTTTGAGCTTCATAATATGTATGTGGAGGATGCAAATTTGCAATAAAACAATATTGCCTTATTTTTTTAATATCACTCAAAATTTGTAGGCTAACCCCTACGAAAATATTGAGTTTTTCGTTAATTGCTATATATATTGAAGCTTATACTTTTAGTGTTTTTAAAATATTTAACCATATTCTATATTTTTATTAATGTATTCTAAACCACCTTTCAAGGTACATGTACATCATTCTAATGTTAAACAATTAATTTAGTCTAAATTCATATAATGCTTAAATAAGTGGTCTAACCACTATAAAATCACTATTATCTAGAGAAACAGAGATAACAAAGGTTTCTAACCTCTTTGACCATCATTATATGAATGTGGAGGATGCAACTTTGCAATAAAACAATATTGTCATATTTTTTTAATTTCATTTAAAATTTGTGGGTTAACCCCTACGAAAATATTGAGTTTTTCATTAATTGCTATATATATTAAAGCTTATACTTTTAGTGTTGTTTAAAAATATTTAACCACATTCTACATTCATATTAATGTATTCTAAACCACCTTTCATAGTACATACACATCATTCTAATTTTTAACAATTAATTTAGTCTTAATTCATATATTACTTAAATAAGTGGACTAACCACTATAAAATCACTATTATCTAGAGAAACAGAGACAACAAAGGTTACTAACCTCTTTGACCATCATAATATGAATGTGGAGGATGCAACTTTGCAATAAAAAAATATTGTCATATTTTTTTAATTTCACTCAAAATTTGTAGGTTAACCCCTACGAAAATATTGAGTTTTTCGTTAATTGCTATATATATTGAAGCTTATACTTTTAGTGTTGTTTAAAAATATTTAACCACATTCTACATTAATATTAATGTATTCTAAACCACCTTTCATAATACATACACATCATTCTAATTTTTAACAATTAATTTAGTCTAAATTCATATAATGCTTAAATAAGTGGTCTAACCACTATAAAAACACTATTATCTAGAGAAACAGAGATAACAAAGGTTTCTAACCTCTTTGACCATCATTATATGAATGTGGAGGATGCAACTTTGCAATAAAACAATACTGTCATATTTTTTTAATTTCATTTAAAATTTGTGGGTTAACCCCTACGAAAATATTGAGTTTTTCGTTAATTGCTATATATATTAAAGCTTATACTTTTAGTGTTGTTTAAAAATATTTAACCACATTCTACATTCATATTAATGTATTCTAAACCACCTTTCATAATACATACACATCATTCTAATTTTTAACAATTAATTTAGTCTAAATTCATATATTACTTAAATAAGTGGACTAACCACTATAAAATCACTATTATCTAGAGAAACAGAGACAACAAAGGTTACTAACCTCTTTGACCATCATAATATGAATGTGGAGGATGCAACTTTGCAATAAAAAAATATTGTCATATTTTTTAATTTCACTCAAAATTTGTAGGTTAACCCCTACGAAAATATTGAGTTTTTCGTTAAATGCTATATATATTGAAGCTTATACTTTTAGTGTTGTTTAGAATTATTTAACCATATTCTAAATTTGTATTAATGTATTCTACACCAACTTTCAATGTACATGTACATCATTCTAATATTTAACAATTAATTTAGTCTAAATTCATATACTGCTAAAATATGTGGACTAACCACTATAAAATCATTATTATCTAGAGAAAAAGAGACAAGAAAGGTTCATAACCTCTTTGAGCTTCATAATATGTAAGTGGAGGATGCAAATTTGCAATAAAACAATATTGCCATATTTTTTTAATATCACTCAAAATTTGTGGGCTAACCCCTACGAAAATATTGAGTTTTTCGTTAATTGCTATATATATTGAAGCTTATACTTTTAGTGTTTTTTAAAAATATTTAACCATATTCTATATTTTTATTAATGTATTCTAAACCACCTTTCAAGGTACATGTACATCATTCTAATGTTAAACAATTAATTTAGTCTAAATTCATATAATGCTTAAATAAGTGGTCTAACCACTATAAAATCACTATTATCTAGAGAAACAGAGATAACAAAGGTTTCTAACCTCTTTGACCATCATTATATGAATGTGGAGGATGCAACTTTTCAATAAAACAATATTGTCATATTTTTTTAATTTCATTTAAAATTTGTGGGTTAACCCCTACGAAAATATTGATTTTTTCGTTAATTGCTATATATATTAAAGCTTATACTTTTAGTGTTGTTTAAAAATATTTAAATACATTCTACATTCATATTAATGTATTTTAAACCACCTTTCATAGTACATACACATCATTCTAATTTTTAACAATTAATTTAGTCTAAATTCATATATTACTTAAATAAGTGGACTAACCACTATAAAATCACTATTATCTAGAGAAAAAGAGACAAGAAAGGTTCCTAACCTCTTTGAGCTTCATAATATGTATGTGGAGGATGCAAATTTGCAATAAAACAATATTGTCATATTTTTTTAATATCACTCAAAATTTGTGGGCTAACCCCTACGAAAATATTGAGTTTTTCGTTAATTGTTATATATATTGAAGCTTATACTTTTAGTGTTTTTTAAAAATATTTAACAATATTCTATATTTTTATTAATGTATTCTAAACCACCTTTCAAGGTACATGTACATCATTCTAATGTTAAACAATTAATTTAGTCTAAATTCATATAATGCTTAAATAAGTGGTCTAACCACTATAAAATCACTATTATCTAGAGAAACAGAGATAACAAAGGTTTCTAACCTCTTTGACCATCATTATATGAATGTGGAGGATGCAACTTTGCAATAAAACAATATTGTCATATTTTTTTAATTTCATTTAAAATTTGTGGTTAACCCCTACTTAAAATATTGAGTTTTTCATTAATTGCTATATATATTCAAGCTTATACTTTTAGTGTTGTTTAAAAATATTTAACCACATTCTACATTCATATTAATGTATTCTAAACCACCTTTCATAGTACATACACATCATTCTAATTTTTAACAATTAATTTAGTCTAAATTCATATATTACTTAAATAAGTGGACTAACCACTATAAAATCACTATTATCTAGAGAAACAGAGACAACAAAGGTTACTAACCTCTTTGACCATCATAATATGAATGTGGAGGATGCAACTTTGCAATAAAACAATATTGTCATATTTTTTTAATTTCATTTAAAATTTGTGGGTTAACCCCTACGAAAATATTGAGTTTTTCGTTAATTGCTATATATATTGAAGCTTATACTTTTAGTGTTGTTTAAAAATATTTAACCACATTCTACATTCATATTAATGTATTCAAAACCACCTTTCATAGTACATACACATCATTCTAATTTTTAACAATTAATTTAGTCTAAATTCATATATTGCTTAAATAAGTGGACTAACCACTATAAAATCACTATTATCTAGAGAAACAGAGACAACAAAGGTTACTAACCTCTTTGACCATCATAATATGAATGTGGAGGATGCAACTTTGCAATAAAAAAATATTGTCATATTTTTTAATTTCACTCAAAATTTGTAGGTTAACCCCTACGAAAATATTGAGTTTTTCGTTAAATGCTATATATATTGAAGCTTATACTTTTAGTGTTGTTTAGAATTATTTAACCATATTCTAAATTTGTATTAATGTATTCTACACCAACTTTCAATGTACATGTACATCATTCTAATATTTAACAATTAATTTAGTCTAAATTCATATACTGCTAAAATATGTGGACTAACCACTATAAAATCATTATTATCTAGAGAAAAAGAGACAAGAAAGGTTCCTAACCTCTTTGAGCTTCATAATATGTAAGTGGAGGATGCAAATTTGCAATAAAACAATATTGCCATATTTTTTAATATCACTCAAAATTTGTAGGCTAACCCCTACGAAAATATTGAGTTTTTCGTTAATTGCTATATATATTGAAGCTTATACTTTTAGTGTTTTTTAAAAATATTTAACCATATTCTATATTTTTATTAATGTATTCTAAACCACCTTTCAAGGTACATGTACATCATTCTAATGTTAAACAATTAATTTAGTCTAAATTCATATAATGCTTAAATAAGTGGTCTAACCACTATAAAATCACTATTATCTAGAGAAACAGAGATAACAAAGGTTTCTAACCTCTTTGACCAACATTATATGAATGTGGAGGATGCAACTTTGCAATAAAACAATATTGTCATATTTTTTTAATTTCATTTAAAATTTGTGGGTTAACCCTACGAAAATATTGAGTTTTTCATTAATTGCTATATATATTAAAGCTTATACTTTTAGTGTTGTTTAAAAATATTTAACCACATTCTACATTCATATTAATGTATTCTAAACCACCTTTCATAGTACATACACATCATTCTAATTTTTAACAATTAATTTAGTCTAAATTCATATATTACTTAAATAAGTGGACTAACCACTATAAAATCACTATTATCTAGAGAAACAGAGACAACAAAGGTTACTAACCTCTTTCACCATCATAATATGAATGTGGAGGATGCAACTTTGAAATAAAAAAATATTGTCATATTTTTTTAATTTCACTCAAAATTTGTAGGTTAACCCCTACGAAAATATTGAGTTTTTCATTAAATGCTATATATATTGAAGCTTATACTTTTAGTGTTGTTTAGAATTATTTAACCATATTCTAAATTTGTATTAATGTATTCTACACCAACTTTCAATGTACATGTACATCATTCTAATATTTAACAATTAATTTAGTCTAAATTCATATACTGCTAAAATATGTGGACTAACCACTATAAAATCATTATTATCTAGAGAAAAAGAGACAAGAAAGGTTCCTAACCTCTTTGAGCTTCATAATATGTAAGTGGAGGATGCAAATTTGCAATAAAACAATATTGCCATATTTTTTTAATATCACTCAAAATTTGTGGGCTAACCCCTACGAAAATATTGAGTTTTTCGTTAATTGTTATATATATTGAAGCTTATACTTTTAGTGTTTTTTAAAAATATTTAACCATATTCTATATTTTTATTAATGTATTCTAAACCACATTTCAAGGTACATGTACATCATTCTAATGTTAAACAATTAATTTAGTCTAAATTCATATAATGCTTAAATAAGTGGTCTAACCACTATAAAATCACTATTATCTAGAGAAACAGAGATAACAAAGGTTTCTAACCTCTTTGACCATCATTATATGAATGTGGAGGATGCAACTTTGCAATAAAACAATATTGTCATATTTTTTTAATTTCATTTAAAATTTGTGGGTTAACCCCTACGAAAATATTAAGTTTTTCATTAATTGCTATATATATTAAAGCTTATACTTTTAGTGTTGTTTAAAAATATTTAACCACATTCTACATTCATATTAATGTATTCTAAACCACATTTCATAGTACATACACATCATTCTAATTTTTAACAATTAATTTAGTCTAAATTCATATATTACTTAAATAAGTGGACTAACCACTATAAAATCACTATTATCTAGAGAAAGAGAGACAACAAAGGTTACTAACCTCTTTCACCATCATAATATGAATGTGGAGGATGCAACTTTGCAATAAAAAAATATTGTCATATTTTTATAATTTCACTCAAAATTTGTAGGTTAACCCCTACAAAAATATTGAGTTTTTTCGTTAAATGCTATATATATTGAAGCTTATACTTTTAGTATTTTTTAAAAATATTCAACCATAATCTATATTCTTATTAATGTATTCTTAACCCCTTTTCAAGGTACATGTACATCATTCTAATTTTTAACAATTAATTTAGTCTAAATTCATATAATGCTTAAATAAGTGGTCTAACCACTATAAAACACTATTATCTAGAGAAACAGAGACAACAAAGGTTCCTAACCCTTTGACCATCATTATATGAATGTGGAGGATGCAACTTTGCAATAAAACAATATTGTCATATTTTTTTAATTTCATTTAAAATTTGTGGGTTAACCCCTACGAAAATATTGAGTTTTTTGTTAATTGCTATATATATTGAAGTTTATACTTTTAGTGTTGTTTAAAAATATTTAACCATATTCTATATTTTTATTAATGTATTCTAAACCACCTTTCAAGGTACATTTACATCATTCTAATGTTTAACAATTAATTTAGTCTAAATTCATATAATGCTTAAATAAGTGGTCTAACCACTATAAAATCACTTTTATCTAGAGAAACAGAGATAACAAAGGTTTCTAACCTCTTTGACTATCATTATATGAATGTGGAGGATGCATCTTTGCAATAAAACAATATTGTCATATTTTTTTAATTTCATTCAAAATTTGTAGGTTAACCCCTACGAAAATATTGAGTTTTTCGTTAATTGCTATATATATTGAAGCTTATACTTTTAGTGTTGTTTAAAAATATTTAACCACATTCTACATTCATATTAATGTATTCTAAACCACCTTTCATAGTACATACACATCATTCTAATTTTTAACAATTAATTTAGTCTAAATTCATATATTGCTTAAATAAGTGGACTAACCACTATAAAATCACTATTATCTAGAGAAACAGAGACAACAAAGGTTACTAACCTCTTTGACCATCATAATATGAATGTGGAGGATGCAACTTTGCAATAAAAAAATATTGTCATATTTTTTTAATTTCACTCAAAATTTGTAGGTTAACCCCTACGAAAATATTGAGTTTTTCGTTAAATGCTATATATATTGAAGCTTATACTTTTAGTGTTGTTTAGAATTATTTAACCATATTCTAAATTTGTATTAATGTATTCTACACCAACTTTCAATGTACATGTACATCATTCTAATATTTAACAATTAATTTAGTCTAAATTCATATACTGCTAAAATATGTGGACTAACCACTATAAAATCATTATTATCTAGAGAAAAAGAGACAAGAAAGGTTCATAACCTCTTTGAGCTTCATAATATGTAAGTGGAGGATGCAAATTTGCAATAAAACAATATTGCCATATTTTTTTAATATCACTCAAAAATTGTGGGCTAACCCCTACGAAAATATTGAGTTTTTCGTTAATTGCTATATATATTGAAGCTTATACTTTTAGTGTTTTTTAAAAATATTTAACCATATTTTATTAATGTATTCTAAACCACCTTTCAAGGTACATGTACATCATTCTAATGTTTAACAATTAATTTAGTCTAAATTCATATACTGCTTAAATAAGTGGATTAACCACTATAAAATCACTATTATCTAGAGAAACAGAGACAACAAAGGTTCCTAGCCTCTTTGAGCTTCATAATATGTAAGTGGAGGATGCAAATTTTCAAAAAAAAAAATATTTCCATATTTTTTTTAATATCACTAAAAATTTGTGGGCGAACCCCTACGAAAATATTAAGTTTTTCGTTAATTGTTATATATATTGAAGATTATACTTTTAGTGTTTTTTAAAAATATTTAACCATATTCTATATTTTTATTAATGTATTCTAAACACCTTTCAAGGTACCTGTACATCATTCTAATGTTTAACAATTAATTTAGTCTAAATTCATATAATGCTTAAATAAGTGGTCTAACCACTATAAAATCACTATTATCTAGAGAAACAGAGATAACAAGGGTTTCTAACCTCTTTGACCATCATTATATGAATGTGGAGGATGCAACTTTGCAATAAAACAATATTTTCATATTTTTTTAATTTCATTTAAAATTTGTGGGTTAACTAACCCCTACGAAAATATTGAGTTTTTCGTTAATTGCTATATATATTGAAGCTTATACTTTTAGTGTTGTTTAAAAATACTTAACCACATTCTACATTCATATTAATGTATTCTAAACCACCTTTCATAGTACATACACATCATTCTAGTTTTTAACAAGTAATTTAGTCTAAATTCATATATTGCTTAAATAAGTGGAATAACCACTATAAAATCACTATTATCTAGAGAAACAGAGACAACAAAGGTTACTAACCTCTTTGACCATCATAATATGAATGTGGAGGATGCAACTTTGCAATAAAAAAATATTGTCATATTTTTTTAATTTCACTCAAAATTTGTAGGTTAACCCCTACGAAAATATTGAGTTTTTCGTTAAATGCTATATATATTGAAGCTTATACTTTTAGTGTTGTTTAGAATTATTTAACCATATTCTAAATTTGTATTAATGTATTCTACACCAACTTTCAATGTACATGTACATCATTCTAATATTTAACAATTAATTTAGTCTAAATTCATATACTGCTAAAATATGTGGACTAACCACTATAAAATCATTATTATCTAGAGAAAAAGAGACAACAAAGGTTCCTAACCTCTTTGAGCTTCATAATATGTAAGTGGAGGATGCAAATTTGCAATAAAACAATATTGCCATATTTTTCTAATATCACTCAAAATTTGTGGGCTAACCCCTACGAAAATATTGAGTTTTTCGTTAATTGTTATATATATTGAAGCTTATACTTTTAGTGTTTTTTAAAAATATTTAACAATATTCTATATTTTTATTAATGTATTCTAAACCACCTTTCAAGGTACATGTACATCATTCTAATGTTAAACAATTAATTTAGTCTAAATTCATATAATGCTTAAATAAGTGGTCTAACCACTATAAAATCACTATTATCTAGAGAAACAGAGATAACAAAGGTTTCTAACCTCTTTGACCATCATTATATGAATGTGGAGGATGCAACTTTGCAATAAAACAATATTGTCATATTTTTTTAATTTCATTTAAAATTTGTGGGTTAACCCCTACGAAAATATTAAGTTTTTCATTAATTGCTATATATATTAAAGCTTATACTTTTAGTGTTGTTTAAAAATATTTAACCACATTCTACATTCATATTAATGTATTCTAAACCACCTTCATAGTACATACACATCATTCTAATTTTTAACAATTAATTTAGTCTAAA